>JAMKQA010013822.1:0-10357 GCA_024699735.1 Posidonia australis
TAAATGACGATACAACATAAGTCTCTTTCAAATCTTATAATCTATTATTAACAACAATCTAAAATGATTAATAACTTCTTCTTTAACTCTATTGCTATTGTAGATATGGGATTTTTAGGAAGCGCTTTGAGGCGTACGCATTTTCACCTTTCGTCACTTCACTTTTTTTATTCCTTTTTGTTGTTTTCGACTTCTTCACTCCACGTTTGTTGAAGCTGGTGTAATTGTCACTCTCAGTTCGCTTTTGTTGGCCCTCGAGACACCTAGGGAAATGTGAATGTTATGGGTTCAAGTATCTTAGGATAGCACCAACACTGCCTAAGGATGCCCGTACTGCTGAGCTTCTTCTTCCTCTTCTTCTCATTGCAAAACAATATTTAAGAAACATGGATTAATAAAGTATAGTAAGCAATTCAACAGAGTAAATTACAAATGTGAAATAAGGGGAGAATACTTACTCGTGGGGTTTTATCCCCTCAATTGCAACTAAATGTATGCCTAGCTACAACATGCAAAGTATGTGTAAAATAAAACATGCAAAATGAAAAATCCCCATTTGTTTATGATGCGTATGCAAAACACAAGATGATGACGTGGCGTGATTGAAGTTGTAAGAAAAGATCCAAATTAACAAGATTATATAACTGCAATCAAAAGTTTTCATTTCAAAAGTGTTGTACGTCCAAAACTGAGCATTTTATGTTAAACACCTAAAGCTGGACGTTCAACACACGCAGGAGTTACAATTGTTTAATAAGGGAATGTTCCATCAGTTAATTGGACAGCAAATGCTAATTGACATTACGCATAATTAGAGGAATTTTCCAAAAAAAGAAACAATTTGAATTCAAAATTTGTCAAAGGAAGAAAGTAGTTGATGTGACGTTGCTAAGTTGTCATGTGTAAGATGCGGTATAGCTAACGTCTAATGTTAGACGCCCAATAGCCAATGTTCAACACAATTAGTCCAAAAACTTGTCAAATTTAACTGTCAATTCAAATGTGGTAAAATTAGTGATTCAATGTGGCAATAAAGAACCCTAAACATGGAGAGAAGATTTGTTTGAAAATACAAAGATTTATCTTGGGTCCAAAAATGAAAACTTTGACTAAAATGGCAGGAGACAGAATTAGGGCCATTAGACGCTTAGAAGTTAGTGTAAAACGTTAAACGCTTTAGATTTAACGTATAACGTTAAATGCTACAATTAAGGCGTATAACGTTGTATGCTAGAATATCAACGTTCAACGACCTAAATTTGTACATGGGCTTATGGAGAGTATTTGGGTTGAGCAAAAGAGTTCTAAGGATAAATGAAGTATGCTATGATGCAATGTGACTTAATAAACATAAATGAGTGGCAAAATGGGATATCTATTGCCATCACCCACAAAGATGTATTTTTCGTCATCATTTGGTGTCTGACAACTTAAGCAGCCTTGTGTAGACACACTTATGTACCAAGGAACAGAAGTTATATTAATTTTAAAACAAACTAAAGCAAAAGTTGTATATTTTTCAATACGTCAAATGTGATACTTGGTACAATCTTTCTTCTTGTGCCCATCCTTCTTATAAAAGTGATAAGTAAACAAAATCTGCCTCTATTGCTTCTTAGATGAAACACCTGCAATTTCCCTGGACTTTAATTTTCTCTTACCTTTGTCCTTAGATGTGGAAGCCAAATGAACACTTTCAATCTTATCTTACTTCAGTCTCTCTTCTTCTTACACATAATACAAAATGAGTTCATTAAGAGTCTATTTCTGTGTTATCTGGGCCTGATTATCCATTTTAATTATAAACCATGTAATTAATTGTAATATTATATAAATGGTTTATTAATGAATAATCTGTTGTTTCTTTGATGTGTGAGCTTGTGGTTGGCTTGTTGTGCTCCTGGTTGTGATTTGGGACCAATGTGGGGTCTGGTCTGGGGATGCACAGTCGCCTCGGTCTACGTGTCTGTCTTTTCTTTCCTTCTTTTTCTCCTTTTCTTTTCTCCCTCCCTCACTAGCAGGGAGGCAAGAGTGGCGGAGGAGGGGAGGAAAACGGTGCTAGAGAGAAGAGGAAGAGAGGAAGGGGCATGCGAGCTGGGAAGAGGAAAGGGCCAGAGTGTTGGGTGCGTCCACCGGAGGTCAAGGATCGTCGAAGCCACATCGGAGTGTGGTGGAGCTCGTCGGAGTTGCGTGGGCCGTCGGAGAAGGTACGCGACCCCTCCTTTCTTCCCTTCCCTTATTTCCATAAAAATGATGAAATGCATTTAAAATCGTAGAAAAATAGGGAAATTGATGAGAATGAGTTGAAATGTATGAAAACATAGATATCATGTGGTTAGGATGAAAAGTTTTTAGGATTAAACGCGATTTGGGATGTAAGATATACTAGGTCTAACTGAGCCCCTCCCCTTTGAAATTTTCGTATGAATCACATAGTTAATGGTTTGAGAGGTTTTGAAGTAGACTCAAGAGTCTACATCCCATAATTTAATGGTAATTTGTGATGTGTGTTTGGGAGGTCCGATTAAGGCTCCCACTTTGGGAGATTTTCATCGACCGAAACAGGAGTGTGCCCTGTCTACGGGAAATTCGGTATGTCGAAATCCTGACAGATTAAGCCAGGATCCCTAGTTTCGGCAAACTGAAATCTTTCGATCGATCGAAACAGGGGGTTTCGATATACCGAAGGAATTCGGTATACCGAATCAGTGATTTTCGGTATACCGAATTCCGATTGGGTCTATCGTTTTCATCTCCTAACCCATGTGATTAAATGGGCACAAATAATGGAAATAAAAGGTTTTAAATGAACAATGAACATGTGTTAGTAGTGTTTTCCCCATGCAAATGGCATGAAGGAATATAGAACCCAAATAAGTGGATTTGGGCATGGTTTTGGAGTTTTGACCCTATAAATGAATAAGATGGTTGATTGTGTGTGGTTTTGGACATGAGACCTAATTTATGACTTTTAAAGCATTATTTTAAATGAATTGAGTTGGAACCCCAGTGGAGGGTCAAGTGTTGCATGGAAAACAGATTCTTGTAATGAAAAAGAATGAAATGGAAATGGTTTTGAAAAGTAAAGCTTAAAGAGTTTTAAAAATGAAACACTACAAAATGTGTTAAGGAACCACGGGAGTTGGTGTCGACAACGTGGTAGGAGTATGCGGCTCCAATGAAACCAGTCGTCAGACACGACTGTGGTTGCCGACCTTGAGACGGTGTAGGCTAAGCCTGGATCGTTGAACCTCATTGTTTGGGTCATCAAGCTCGTGACGGTATATGCTAAGCCTAAGTCGTTGTACTTAGTTGTTCGGGTCACCGATGGAGCATCAGACAAAGACATATCCCCGTGCATATGTGAAAAAGAAATTGAGGCTTGTTGGTCGAGGTGGTGGCATCCCACATCGGGAATTTCACCACGGTAGTGCAAAGAGGTAGGAGAAAGGATGTCCTCGCCTACTGCTTGTGTGTCTGGTTACCCCTGATCATGGTAACATCAGTAAAGAAAAATGCAATAAATAAGGAAAGAATGTGATTTTTAGAAATGAAAAGAAATGTAGTTTGTCTAGGATTGGACTTATGAATGGTCCTAAAATCCTAAAATAAAACAAGAATTATGTTTTAACCAGTTACCAGTCAGTTTTTATGATTTTGGTTTTGAGGCCGAGAGGCATTGTGTTTTAGACTGGATCTGGTGAGAAATATAAGTTTTGAAAGTGATTTTGGTTTTGGAAAGAAATCATAAGTATTGAAAAAGGGCATGTTTTGGAATGAATTCCAAATGTTTTAAAAAGAAAAGAAAGATGGGTTTTAAAAAGAGTTTGGATTTGAGATTAAATTCCCAAGTGATTTCCAACAAAGTGAGAAAAAAAGAGAATGATGTTTTAGAAAGGAAAAATGGATTTTCAAAAGAAAACCAAACTTTGGAAATTAAAAGGCTGAGTTTTATAGTTTTCCAGAGATTTTGTGGTTTGTGTGTTTGGGACTCGTGCTAGGTGACTTAGATGTCACTCATGCATGCTTGTTTAGTTTTCAGGTGCAGTCGAGTTCCAGTGCCGGAGTCGGAGTTTCTAGCCGCACATTGTTTCCTGGAGATGAGCCTTAGTTGCAGTTATTTAATTTTTATTGTAATTAATGTAATTTTACTTATGATACTATGATCTAGGTAACGTGTCCGGATTCGAGGCGTTACAATTTCTCAGTCTAACAGTTGTAGCTAACCTTGAATTAATTGAATTGTGCAAAAAGAGATATCAAAACTAAACGCACGAGTAAGTTTTCCGACAACTCTAACTTAAGTACTTTTAGTTTTAAAGTAATATTAAACATTTCAAAAATGTACTCCCTTATGTTTCTCTTGTCCTTATACCTTATAGAAACTAAATTTGCCAATAGTGTACTAGTTTCTACCTTTCCATTCTTAGCAAATCATTTCTTAAGGTAATTGAGGAACTCTCTAGCAATTGTCTCTTTAGACATTGTACCTTTAAAAGTCTTTAGAATGGTATGTCTCATGATCATCAAACTTAGCTAATTGGAACACTCCAACTTTCATAAGTTTTCTTGTCCTCAATAGAACCGTTGAACTCAAAAGTAGGAGTTTATTTTGTCTTTAAGGCTAAATCGAGATCTATGTTCCGAGAACAATCATAACATTCTTTTTCTAGTACTTGAAATTTGTGTCATTAAACATAAGGATTGAATTTATGTTAACATTTATAGAAGCACATACAATAACTGAATCAATTAATAAATAACTGAAAATAAAAAAAATAGTTAGTCCAATGATAGCCATATTAATCTTTAACAATAAAGAAACGAACAAATAAATTCAATTTATAATAGGACCTATCTTAAGATACCTAACACAATATCGACATTTAGCCTTTGGATAGAAATGTCAATTTACAAGTGATACTCTTCAATGTAGTAATCAAATACTAACAATCAGTCTTGTTAAGTAGCAAGCCTTCCTTTGAGATGACTAGTTGCCCATATAAAACAATCATATAATTATCGCATATTTATTACCACAAGTGTACTTGATATTTGGTTAAATGATAACCTTCCTTTGGACCGATTACTATTCGCATGAATGTCAAATACATAAACATCTTTTATGTTGAATAGACCAATATAAGCAAAAGAGCCTACTTTGATAGAATGTTGCTTTGATTAACCTATTCTCAGAATAGAAGATAATTTATATTTAATCACCAATAATGAATTTATTTGATACCATTGATCATGGATTAATATTTAATGCATCCTTAAAAAATCAATAAATAAAGTTAAAATACAATATTTAACATAACTTTAATTGCATGCATAATCTTTCATGTGAAAACTAAATCATGCAAAAGTTAGCAATGCAAAATAGCATAATATTTAATAATGCAAAGATTATCTATGCAAAATATCCAAGGGTTTTTTCTCATTTAAACCAAGCACGCGTGAATCACGCATTTCCTCTTTTCTTTTTTTTTCGTATGGTTTTCTTCTTCTTCTTCCCTACCTTCGCTAATCGAATCCTGTAAGGCTTGCATCATCCCAAAAGATCGACAGGGGATCGAGAGGAAGATCTCGAATTCTGGATTTTATTTTATTTTAACCATTTTGATGCATGAATTCATGATTTCTACGTAAATTAAACTTGATTCTAGAGTCCTTGATGATTTAATCATGATTATGACTCTGATACCATTTGTGAAAAAATATATATCACATAGATTTAATATATATATACTAAAAATAAGGAAAAACACAAAGAGAAAACTATGTATTCTTTCCACATAGGATATTATTATGATAAATCAATAAAGATAAAAACTAAATCGAAAGCGTACTTGAATCCATGATGAAAATCAAAGTGTTTGTTTTTTATCACATGCACGGAATCCAGTCTTCCAAAACCACCAAACTCTTATTTCTTATCTTTCTCAAGATTGAGGTGAAAGAGAAAGGAAGTTAAAAGTTTTGGGATTAAGGGATCATGACTCCTATTTATAAAACTCTATAATTAAGTATATTTTAAATTCGACTGATCAACAAATAGAAATATGTTCTAATGCTATGTACATATTAATTCACACCACTTAAGATGTCAATAGACTCAATCTAAATCTAGATCACTTTAAACAAGCCTAATCATGAAATAGTCTATAATACTTTAATTGGTTTTATATTGACTCATATTTAGTTAGATTTCAACCCAACATAAACAACCAAGAACAAATACTTCCTCTAAGACCACTCAAACAATAGTATGCAATGGTAACCATCTGTCATAGTGTAGTTGGTCAGGAGGAGTGGAACTTACACCTCTCTCTCAAATTCGAATCTCACAGACAGCAGGGAGAAAAAATATATATATCTACCGATTTCAAAAAAACAATAGTATGCAACAATCTGATTTTAAAGAGACAGAATTTTACGGTATTAGTTCATTAGACATGTTTAAGATTGTAAACGAGGAGGGTATTTACCCGCAACCCGCCCTGACCTGCCCCATTTTATAAGGGTAAGGGTTAACAATTTTTCAACCCGTTACCCATTTACCCGCAGTATCATACGGTACAGGTAAGGGTTATTATATACCCGTCACCCGTTTACCCGTTATATAAGTATTATTATAGTAATTTTACATTAACTATATAGATATAATATAATATATATATATATATATCTTCATTATAGAAATTCTAAATCCTATTAATATAATTTTACATTATATATAAATTCTAAATCCTATTAATATAATTATACATTATCATAGAATTCATAAATCTACCCAATTACCCGTTTACCCTACCCGTTTTATATCCTATCACTGGTAATGGGGCGAGTAAGGATAGAAACTTAGAAAATGCAGGCCAATACCCGCCCCGTTACCCGTTAGAATTTAAAAGGTAAGGATATAGATAAGGCTTTACCCGTCCCGTACCTGCCCCGTTTACAGGCCTAGACATGTTGGCACATCCTGCATGCAAAGTTTTGTAACTTGAGGCAAGTTTGGAAACAAAAGAAAATGGAAAATCAGGTTTGATCGTGTACAGTCCACAATGACATAAACACAACGAAGGCAGACTTAAAACTGCATCTCAAGAACAAAACCAGGGCGTGTGACTTTTGTTGTGCTGAAGACTAAACAAATTAACCACCTCGATAAAACAAATAGACATACATACATACGTATGTGTGTATATATATATACATACATACATACATATAATTATAGACATACCATTAATGCCAAACATGGTCAACCTGAACCCTCCAGATTTTACTCATCAACCGGAAATGCAACTTGGATCGAGACAACGGCTTAGCTCTTGAATTTTCTTTTCGATGGTTTATGTAATTCCTATTTAACTTTGCTAAAAATGTGTTCCTTTTATAAATAAAATATTGCTTTTATTAATTAGATATACTTCTTTATGTTAATGATTTTAAAAAAAATACATGGGACAAGCCGAAGCCTGCATGGCTGGGCTCAAGCAAATGCCAAGGCCAGGATGGACTTAGGGTCTCTCTTGTTCAATCCAGCCCTGCATAGTGCCCAGTTAGGCTAAGACTTCCGGCTCTTTTTACACCTGTACGTGCACACGTAACGGGTCTTGCTGGGTTGGTTGCACCCTCACCCCTTGTGGGGAGGTCTTACTTTCAAATCCTTTTGTAGTAGATTTGTGTAGGAACTTTTCGAAGTACATTTGAAGGTCACTAGATGTGGGCTCATTACTTAGTAAATAAGGAAGACGCAAAGTGTGAAAATAGACTGCGATCTTGGTGCGTGACAAGTACTGGAATCTGTAGACGTTAAATAATTAGGAAATTTACAGTAGAAATGTTATGTCACATGCCTACCTACAGAATTCTTCCATCGGTCTTCTATGCATAGGATTCTCTCACTCGTCTATGTGTGAAGGCCTTTTTTTTTTTTTTTTACCTCTAAGGTTTGTTTTGTCTTGTATTTGGAGACCACACCTCCAAACCAAAAAAAAAAAAAAAAAAGGGAAAGAAAAAGGAAAAAGTTTGTTACATTTATAGTGATATTTCCTGGCGCAGAAGCAAAACGGAATGCTAATCTTTGAAAGGCACGCTCCTCCATTATAGTTGTGGTACTTACATTTATAGAAGCACGACATCATGCTTCTGCAGAGTCCCTTGACGCCAAACTTGATGCAAGCTCTGGCACTCACCTGCGTGGGCGTCATTTCTGTATACGTACATGTAAGAAATTAACAAGTTTGTTACATGTTGTCTTCGGTATCAAGTAGCATACGTGAAAGCAACAAAATAAGGAACTATAATGTAAGAGATCAAGGCGAGAAAACTTTGCCTAACGTCAAGAGAAGCACCAGAAGGAAGACCAGGCCATGAGAAATAGGTCTTCCTCTCTCCATCGAGGCAAATATGGGATCAACGAAGGAGGTGTGCAGGGAGCCTACATATATTAGCACTTAAAGGCAGTGTACGTATCCCGCCCATGCAGACTAGAGATGCTCCAATTAATTGCGTATGTATCTGCTGTGCATGTCAAAGGATTGCATGTAGTGTAAGATTGTGCATGTCAAAGCAGACCAGAGATGCTCCAATATAATGCGTATCACGATAAGGGTTTTTTTCTCCCCCACTTTTTTATTATCACAATTAAGTTGCAGAAGTGAGTCTAGGTATTTTTCTATATCGTAGTTTAATTAGTTTTTATCTTAAAGTTGCTAACTAGTTTCCTTTTACTTTACTTAGAATGGTTAAGTACGTAGGAGGATGGAAGTTTCACCTCCACAACCCAAAATCGGGCCGTTGAATCCCTACTTGTTGAGAATTCTTTGATTATGAGATCTTAGCTGTTGCATGTATAGTGCAAGAAAGAAGATGATGAGAGCGGATAGTTATCTTCAATTTAACTATATGTGTCATCTAGTGGTATTTTAAAAGTACCTGAAATAGAGAAATGTTTAAATATTTTTTTAAAGAGAGGAGCCGATATATAATAAAGTGAAATTGAAGGATTTATATAAAAATTACTCGAATATTTATATGATTCTTCATTTTCACCAAAATATAAGAACTAGTGTAAATATTCAATTTTTTGGAATTTTTTTTTTCAAAAATGTGAATGCTATGTAAGATGTTCGTATTTCATATCCATATGACCAAATTATCTCTATCTACACAATTTTCATACAATTCGACCTTTCCCACTCCAATTCATAAAAAGTTCATATGATTCTTTGATTTCACTAAATATATTAGCAACTGCAAATTTACAATTTTGGGAAATTTTTTTGAAAATGTTAGTTAAATGTAAAGTGATAATATTTCACGTCCACAAGGCCAGACAATCCTTATCTACATAATTTTGTTGTAATAATTTCTAAAATCTTAATATAATTCTTCAGTTTAACTAAATGCCTAAGCTAGTGTAAATATAAAATTTTTGGATTTTTTTTGAAAATGTTAGAGATATGTGATATAATAATATTTCAAATCTACATGAACTAAAAATTCCAGTCTACATAATTTTGATTCATTTCAAGCTCTTATAGTCCAATTTGTAGTGACTTTATATTATTCTTATGTTTGAACATTTTTTGTATTTTTTTCGTAAATATTCTTATTTTGTAAGATGATCGTATTTCACATCCACACAATGGATTGATAGTACAATCCCTATATATATGAGTTTGATTCAATTCAACTTGTTTAATTCTAATTCATAGAACACTATAAGAAAATCTACATTTAACGAGGACAATATTTCTCGCTGAGTCCTCGTGAATTCTTCGCAAAATCCTCGTTACAAAGCTTAACGAAGACATAGCGAGGAACAATTATCCTCGTAGCTATGTAACTCGTTAAATCAATACTGCGAGGATATATCCTCGTAATGTGCTCGTGTAAATTTAGCGAGGATATTACGAGGAAATATTTCCTCGTAATGTCCTCGCTAGATTCTCGTAATTCCTCGGTAAATGCTCGCTAAATATCATGAAATTGTATCATCGTTCCAGTTTTAACGACGAAATTGCGAGTATATAGTGATGACATTTCCTCACAAATCGCTCGCTAAATGCTCACTAAATATCGTTATTTTTGCGAGGATATAGCGAGGAAATGTCCTCGCTATGTCCTCGCTAATACTGGGTAGTTAAAAAAAAAATAAAACAATACATTATAGAATTGAACCTGTCAAAATTTAGATTCATATACCTGGTAAAATGACATTCAAATACATTCACAAGTACATTAAATTACACATATACAGATTTTATAAAAAAAATTTCATTCGATTATACATCATAAGATTTTACACATTCAAAGTTTTTACAAAAAAATAGCTAATACAACA
>JAMKQA010013824.1:0-11540 GCA_024699735.1 Posidonia australis
ACTCCAAATTGTCCCAGATTGCAACCAGATGCACAGAAAACCACCCACAACCACACACAACCAAGAAACAACAGGTCATCCATTAATAAACCATTAAGCACAAAATCACAAATAATACATGGTTTATTAATTACAAATGGATAACCAGGCCCAGATGTTACACAAACCCTTAGGAACTCAAGCAGTCGCAAAATTGGAACAATCTATAGAACATCACAGTAGGATTCAAAATACTCCAATGGGTTCCTCTTCTGCACCTCCACCACCACAACCCAGATCTGAAGATGAAGAAGCCGACGCATCTGAACTCTCCACGAAAATGGATGCAATTCAAGAAAAAAAGGCTGACATTACTCTTCGTCAAACTCAAATTATGGCTTCATGGTTCAACAAGATAAGAGGCATCAAGAGGCAATGCTTCAACAAAATCAACAGTACCAAGAGATTCTACTTCAGCAAAATCAGAAGCATCAGGAATGCATCGAAAAAATATCCAAGTTAAATGATCGTATTAAGGCGTTTCAAGACACCCTTGAAGACTATCATCAGGATGTCCTTGACCGCGTCACTCCACCATCTCCTTGAATGTTTTTCTTGTTTTGTTATTTCTTTGAAAACTTGGTTGTACTATGACTATCTTTATCTAGTGATTGAATCTTATTTGTCTTGAATATTATTCTTGGTTGCTTATGTATATGATTTTTGATTATGTCAAAAAGGGGGAGAAAAATAGAAATATATATCATATATTTGAAATATTACATGAATATGAAAATATCAACATAAAAATGGAGAGCTTAACGTCAGGGGGAGAAAATAGCTAAGTTTCCAAACTAAGGGGGAGAATGTCTACATTTTTACATTTGATATTTTAAAAATATTTATAATTTTGTCATCATCAAAAAGGGAGAGATTGTTAGAAATATTTGTGATTATTTTGATGATTATTCAAGGGAAATTAATTGTTATAAACAATACTTAGAAAAAGGATTAAATGTTTAAGGACAAAAATCATATATGCTGTAATATTCATAGCTCAGAACAAAAACGGCATACCGTGTGAAAAACGGTATACCGATTCAGTGAAAAACGGCATACCGTGTGAAAAACGGTATACCGATTCAGGAAAAACGGCACATAAGTCAGAAGCAACGGTACACTTCTCAACCTTCCATTTTTATAAAGAAGAAAAGCAAAACGGCATACCGCGGGAAAAACGGCATATCGTTTCAGCAAAAAACGGAACAGAGCATCGGAAGACCGAAGAGTTGCGGAATAGAAGCAAAATGCAGAAACGGCATACCGATGGAACAACGGCATACCGTTTCAGGGTAAACGGTATACCAAAATAAAAACGGCATACCGAATTGACCGTGATTTGCAGACTGAAGGAAAAACGGCATACCGATCTACTAGCCGTTTACGACCGTTAGCATAGTCGTTAGACACATTTGATGAAGGGTTGGTGGCTATAAATACTACTCATTTATGCCCCTTGAAGACACACATAGAATACTTGTAATTCTTGAGATCCTTTAGTCAAATTCAATATCCTCACAAGCGAGTTGTAAGCAAAGAGTTGTAAATCGAGCTTTGTGAGAAAAAATCTTGTTGTAAAGCATTCAAAGGAAAGGCTCTAGCTTCTCGGGGTGTTGAGAAGTGGAAGGAGTAAACAATGTGTTGGTGGGCTACCAACAAGTAAGTTATTCTGTCTTTTAAGAATAAGGGAAAAATCTCAAGAGGGTCTTGAGGAGTGGACTAGGCTGGGTTACCGAACCACTATAAATTATTTGTTTCATCAATTACTCTCATCTCCTTCTATGCTTTAAATTCCATTGTGCATGATAAGTAGAATATTGTGAATCAATTTGATCATTAACTCAGATTATTGTTTAAATTGATTATAGAGTTATTAAAAGTTAAAATTCTCTATTCACCCCCTCTCTAGAGAAGCCTTTAGATCCTACATGTTAGTCCTTCTAGAATTAGGAGTTTAGATGGAAAAAGATATGCTTTATCATAGTAGATGATTTCTTCTTCTTTTTTGTTATCGGTTTAGGTGAATTTTTATGCATGCCTCAGGATTCAAATCCGAGACCTATGGCGAGTTTAAAGTTCTCCCAGCCACTGTGACAATGAGCCATTGTCATATAGTAGATGATTTCTCAAAACTTATTTGGGTGTTTTTTCTTGCAAATAAGCATGAAACTTTTAATGAATTTGTTAAGCTTTGTAAATTAATTCAAAAACAAACTGGTTTCAAAATAATCAAGATTAGAAATGACATGGAAAAGAATTTGAAAATGAGAAGTTTTCTAAGTTTTGTGACGAATATGTTGTTGTGCATGATTTTTCTTTTCTTCCGGCTCTAGCTCAAATGGTGTTGTGCACACCTTAGAAGATGGCTAAGATCATGTTGTGTGATAAAGCAATACCTAAGATGTTTTGAGTTGAGGCAATTAATGTTGCTTACTACATTTGTAATACAGCTCTTATTCGAATCGTATTAGATAAGACACTATTTGAATTATTTTATAATAAAATACCCATAATTGCATATTTTAAGGTTTTGGGTCTAAGTACTTTATTCTTAACACCAAAGACAACTTAGAGAAGTTTGATGTCAAATCTGATAAGAGCATATTCTTAGGCAATTCTCTTCATAGCAAGGCATACCGGATTTTTAATAAAAGAACTAAGGTTGTAGTAAAATCTTCGCATGAAAGATTTGATGATCAAGTTTTTAAACCTGATTTTATTAATGATGATTGTGATGATTTACCTTCCTTGCGTCATTAAATGAAAATATTATTGTTAGAGATAATCAAGTCGAGCAACTAAAGATTGAAGATATTTTATGTTTGCAGAAATAAAGTACTTATCAACCTAAGGATGTTCAATCAAGTTCTCATCAAGTTAAACATGCATCATCTCATACATTATCAAAAATAATAGAATCATCTGATAAAATAATAACTAGGTCTGCAACTAGAAATTTAGTAGTTGATGTAGCATTTGTTTCTTTAGTTGAACCTAAATTGAAGAAGCATCTAGTAATGAGTATTGGATAATAGCTATGCATGAGGAATTAAACCAATAAGGCATACACGATTTTTAATAAAAGAACTAAGGTTGTAGTAAAATCTTTGCATGAAAGATTCTATGAAGTTTTTAATCTTGATTTTATTAATGATGATTGTGATGATTTACCTTCCTTGCTTCATTAAATGAAAATATTATTGTTAGAGATAATCAAGTCGAGCAACTAAAGATTGAAAATAGTTTATGTTTGCAAAAATAAAGTACTTATCAACCTAAGGGTGTTCAATCAAGTTCTCAACGAGTTAAACATGCATCATCTCATCCATTATCAAAAATAGTAGAATCATATGATAAAATGATAACTAGGTTTAAAACTAGAGATTTAGTAGTTGATATTGCATTTGTTTTTTTAGTTGAACCTAAATTGAAGAAGCATCTAGTACTGAATATTGGATAATGGCTATGCAAGACGAGCTAAACCAATTTGTTAGAAATAATGAGTGGGACTTAGTTTCACCTCCCATAGATTATCCTATTATTGGTACAAAATGAGTGTTTAGAAATAAATTAGATAATATGGGTAATATTATAAAAAATAAAGCTAGGTTAGATGTACGGTGTTATAAACAAGAGGAAGGAATAGAGTATAATGAAACTTATGCTTCTGTTGCAAGATTTGAATCCATTAGGATAATGCTTGCATTTGCATGTTTTATGATTTTCAAGCTTTTTCAAATGGATATTGAAAATACTTTTCTAAATGATTTTATTGCTGAAGAAGTTTATATTAAACAACCTCTAAGTTTTGAGAATGAATTATTTCCTAATCATGTTTTCAAATTAAAGAAAGTTCTTTTTATGGTTTGAAACAAGCTCCAAGGATTTGGTATAACTGATTAAAAATTTTTTACTTGATATTGGTTTTACTATTGGTTTTGTGGATTCTACTTTGTTTTTGAAGAAAACAGATAATGATATGTTGTTAGTACAAATTTATGTAGATGATATCATTTCCGGTTTTACTAATGAATCTTTATGTCAAATTTTTAAGCAAATGCAGAATCAATTTAAAATGAGCATGATGGCGGAGTTATCGTTCTTTCTTAGACTTCAAATTCAACAAACTCTAAGTGAAACAATCCTTCATCAATCAAAGTATACAAAGGAGTTGCTAAAAATTGAAAAGATTTGGTTTTGAAAATGTGAAGCCAAAATCTATTCTATTAGGCACAACAACCAAACTAGATAAAGATGAATGTGGTAATTCAGTGAATATTAAACGCTATCGAGGTATGATGGGTAGTTTATTATATCTAATTGCTAGTAGACTAGATATCTTATTTGTTGTGTGTTTGTGTGCTAAATTTCAAATTAATCCTAAGAAATCCTACATGAATGCTTTGAAGAGAATTTTTACTTGTCTTAAAGATTCATCTAGATGTGGTTTATTTTATTCCAAGAATAATGATTTCTCTCTTAAAGCTTTTACTAATGTTATTTTGGTGGCTCTAAAATTGATAAAAAGGATCTAGTGGTGCTTGTCAGTTTTTAGGTTATTCTTTAATATCTTGGTTTAGTAAGAAACGAAACACTATAGCACTTTCTATTACTGAAGCTGAATATATTCCTGCATGTTCTTGCAGACTCAAGTTTTATGGCTTAAGAAAACACTTAGTGATTATGGCTTTGAATATTCTTCTATTTCTATTTATTATGATAATAGTAGCACCATTTATCTTTCTAAGAATCCAATGTTGCTTTTTAGAACAAAACACATAGAGATTAAACATTATTTCTTAAGAGATCACATTATTAAGAAAGATTTTGAATTGATTTTTGTGAATACTAAATTAATTGGTTGATATTTTCGCTAAACCATTAGCTGAGGATGTTTTCATAAGTATTAGAAGAAACTTAAACATTTGTAAGCTATGTGATTTTTGGTTTTTGTGTGTTTTGTTGGAAATATATTTTTATTTTCTTCTAATTCAGTTGAAATTATTTATTATTTTTTTCTACAAATTTTCACAAATTTTCTTGATTTTTTTATATTTTCTTATTTATTTGATTTGTCCATTGTTAAACAAACGTCTGCTTAATGGAACTTCATGGATAGAAAGTTTTCAGACGTCCCCTACGAGACTTCATGCCTTAATTCATATCCTATTTAATTCTCTTTCTCTTTTTCTTTACTTTTCTTCTTCTCATCTCTCACTTGCACATTCCTCTCTCCTTCCTCATGGTTACCTTCTTTTTCTTCATTGGATCTCCTTCCTTTTCATCGTTTTTCAATAGATCCGTTAGTTTTTCTTCCTTTTCAGGCATTTTCTCACCACATCTCGTTAGATATTCAAGCTTCTTGACGAATCTTGCGTTTTCTCACTAGATCTCTTTGGGTCTTCGCCCATTGGCCTCCTTTAGTCGCTCACGCAAGAAGCTTGCTTCCAAGTATAAAGGATCAGAGCCAGAACAATCCTTAGGTCCAAATCTCCCTTCTATTTCTCTTAATCTTTCTTCCTTTGAATGTTCTTTGAGTCATAATTTTCTTATTGAGTGTGTTATTTTTGAAATAGATTTTTTCAATTTTGGCACTGAACCAATTCTCATGGAAGCCAAACTGTATAAGTATCTCTCTTTTGATTGTCATAATCATGCTTATCCTAAACTTATGGCTCAATTTTTCAATAATTTAAAGCATAAGGATACCTATCTTCTTTCTTCTGTTAATGGTTATCCTTTGAAAATTACTCTTTACTATCTGACAAGAAATTATTATCTTCCTAATGGAGAGGTTGATCTTCGTAATGTCTCTCTTGAACATGAGTTATGGTCAAATAGTGAGCTGTATAAAACTTTACTTATTTCAGGGGTTAATCCCCATTCAAAATTATTCTTGACTCATTTGAAGCATCTTACTTGTATGGTTGCTAAAGTTTTATCTAGGAATCTTATAATGAAATCAGGTCATCAGAATGAGGTCTCCATTATTTTGTTAATTATTGTGTTTTGTATTATGCAAAATCAAAGTATTAAGTGGAATATCTATGTTTATGATGTCCCCAAGAATCACCAAAATCTATTCTTCTCTCCTTTTAGTCTTATATTGAGTCACATCTTTCAAAAAAAAAGAGATTGTCCCACCGGTTGAGCCATATAAGCACTCTAGTCTGATTCGAGTGATAAGGGTTGACACTTGACACTGATGCTCCTTCTACAAGAACTATTATTTCATCATCTTCTCGCTCTTCAGTTTGTATGGATGATATTATAACAAAGTTGCAAGCTATTTGTAGTAAGATGTATGAACGATTCAAAGAATTGAATGATAAGATGGATAATTTTAAGAGGAGTTTTACTCCTGATCCACTTAAACAATAGTTGTTTGTTTATTTGGTTTTTATTTTTTGATATGGTAAAGGGGGAGATTGATTATAAACAATTGTAGTCTTTTTTTTGCAAACAATATAGTTTTTGATATAATATTTTTTAATACTTAAACTCTTTGAGTGTGCTTCAATCTTTATATGGTGGATGTGCTTCAATTTTTTAAACTCTGCTTAAATTCCTTTAAGTAAGGGGAGTTGTTTTGCCATCATCAAAAATGATGTTAAGTGAATTGAATTCGATTTTGAAGTTTGAATTATTTAAATATTTATTGTGGTCAATGTGATTTAAATTTGTTGTTTGGAGATATTTTGGTTTGTTGCTATTTTGGTAGAATGTTTGTTACAAGTATATAGCAATAATTTACTTAAAAACTACTTCCAATCAGAAATGGATGTTCGCTAGAAAGGCAATACAAGCAGTTCAACGTGGAGCATTTCCGAACGTCTAGTAAGGCGTGTTTCCAATATAGTGTATTTTTGGACGTACGTTGTAGATGTCCACTGGTGCTGCATTTGAAGTTAGGGGCTTTTCAAACGTCTGTATTTTGAAGATACAATATTCTCTACATTTTTTATCGTCTTCAAACTCTTTTGATCACGAAAATTCTATTTCTTTGTGGTGTTTGTTCTTCAATCTTTCAATCGTATTATAAGTGTGTGTGTGTGTGTGTTGGGATCCTTTAACGTGTGGAGGATTCAGTGAAAGGTGTAAATTGATTCTTCTTTGTCGTTTTAAGAGAAAAACGTAGTGAAACTTTACGAGACAGTGATCTATAGAGAATAAGGTAAGATAAAATCCGAATGAGTAAAAACTCTCAATGGAAATGAGCTATGTGGTAAATAATTATATATATATTTGATAAGATCTTTTAATATTTAATGCTTCATTGATTAATCGTATACATCAAGGTAAAATTCCATTTACCTCGTTTAGCGTTTTTCGATCCTCGCTACAAGCATGTTGCATGTCTCGGTCCCGAGCATCCATTCAATACGGGGAAATCGATTTATGCATTGGCATTTGGCACCGAGGATGTACTGAGGTTTTCAGTGATGTGAAGGTGCCTTCCAGATAAAAAGGCTGAACAGGAACTTACAGATTGGACCAGTACTGTGGTGCTCAGAGATTGGAGACCGCTTTTTTCTTCTCTTTTCCATTTTCCAATAATGGAACGTGAAACAGCACATGGCATGTTGCCAGCTGGGTATGGAATCTAGAACTAGCAGCAGCCACGTGTGCTCAAGGGCTCCGCCATCCTCGTGCAACGCCATGATGCAGGTTCGTGTCTAAGTCTAACCGACAGCGAAAGGCCTTCAGACAGAAAAATGATAACGACTATTTTTGTATTGCCTGCTTGTAAAAAAATTTAAAAACAAGGATTAAAGAAGGCATGGGGAGTTTTCCTTTATAAGACTCATTATTAGTTAAGTTTCGTTAAATCGAGTGTTATATCACACCTTCATTCGTCGTTCAGTCGCCATAGGCACAGATAGGACACCTTTGTGTATTTAATGATTCCGGAAAGGATTGTCGGAGTGTTATAGCCAACGTATTGATGTACAGTAGACGTCATTTTCTATCATTTACCCAAAAAAAAAAAAGAAGGTAAAATATAAATAAATGAAGTACAACATACATTAATTTCAGGTTTTTTTTAAATATTTATTAAAGTGCTTATTTTTAATAGTTTTTTTCGATTACTAAAATTTAAGGTCTTTAAACGAATAAGTTATAACATCGGGTAAAATCTTAATTACAAAGTTAATGTTTCCTAAAAGAAAAGAGTAAAACATTGACAAAAATAACAAATAGGTCGACACCATCTTTGTTTCCGTGGTTTATTAATTAAATTATCGGGAGGAAATATTTTCTCAAAATGAATTAGAGAATGCCTTGAGGTATCAACGCCTAGCTAGCTCTAATCGTTCCTAGTTTGGGAAGTGGAGTGGGAAGTGGAGTTGCAAACTTGCAATGCGAACGTAAAAGAATTGATGAAAATGACCTACGGCTCTGCAAGCTTGACTACTAATGTTTGTGCGGTGAAGTAGTAAATTCAACGTACTAAATTCTGGGCATTCATCTTAACCAATAGATGATAATATGCATGGGAAAGATGATATCATAAATCCCTAAAACCTTTATGCATGGGAAAGATGATATCACCATCGTCGTTGTCCTCATCGCCATCACCACTATCACTGTTCAACGTTGCCACCCACCACCCTATCATCACTTCCAATTCTAGAATTCTAACCAATACAAACCAAATAGAGAATAATACAAATCAAACATCATAAATTACAACTCCACCATTTGGAATTCGAACTCCTGGATTTAGAATTTCCGTTGGAATTGTAATTGCTGCAATCCAAACAAAGGCTGTGCATACTTTCTTTTCTAGTGACTCGATAAGGTCATGATTGCAACTATTTTGGTCCAAACGTCAAATAAAATTCTGTGTGTTTAAAGTAAAGGAACCCTGACAGCGGAATGAAAGAAGTAAAACTGATGCAATTAATCTTTTCTAAGCCAACCACTCGATCAACATAATTTCCTATAACATTGCACATGAAGTGTCGTAACTCGCACGATGAATGACAAGTGTTCCAAGGCATGAGTGGAAGTCGAGTTCAGGATTCCGATTGCCAATTAAAAATTTAGTTTCCCAAGGGCCCAAGTATTGATAATGCCTAAATGCACCAGATCTGTGAACATAACTTTAAGAAATGACAAACCTACAACAATGTGGATTGACAAATGAAAAACCGGCGGTCTTTTCCAGCAATGCAGCATACATTGGAATAAATCCGATGCAGATCCGACAAGAACTGGAGAACTCTGAACAAGGACAGAAACCAAGTATCCATGAATAACGCACTTTTCCATCATCATATAAGTATGCTGTATCCTTACTGAAATTCATGGGATGAAAAGAACAAGGAATATGCACCCGAGTTAAAGAAATTAAATAACAGCATAAAATACATAATGCTAAATACTTAGACCTGTGTGTAACAAACGTGGCTCGAAAATATACACCAGACTAGAACTGTTCCTACACCTTAGCACCTGAAACAGGGGACAAGAAAACACACGCGTGAGTGATAGGAATGTCACCCAGTACGCGTCCCAAAAACAACGCTAAAAGCCAAAGAAAACAATTGCTAAACAACAAACTATTTCCAAAACCGCATGTTTAATCAGAAAACATGGAAAACAATGGTATTTCAAACTTTCTTTTCTTTTCTTTCAAAACCTCATGCTCTTTCATAAACCTTTATTCTCAACACTGGAGAAACAAATCATTTCATCTAGTCTCCTAGTCCAAAACATCATTTAAAAACCATTGGCACAATTTACCACAAACCGGGCTAGGAACAAGTTCTCACACACAAATCCACACTTTCCATTCCATTACTGGTCGTATCACCCTAGCCACAGGCGATCGACCTGGCCTCAAGCAGCTGGTGAGGATTCCATGTCACCACACCACACTGCAGTGCTGCGGTGAACCACCCCGTACTGGAGTTCAACCGCACCGGCCGCAGCCTCAAAATGTACCCTCACTGGTACAAGCACGGAGTACGTCCTAGGGACTCCCTGGTGCCCAAGCAACTGGGTCTTTAACCCCAGCCCCGTACAGCACCGGCACTGAGGGTAGTCCGGGTCTCTCACACCCCGGGTCCTACAATACCACTAGACATGGAAAATGGGCTGGGTCGGCCATGGGCCGCCCGGTCCAGCTAGGGCCCAGAAAAAAAAACGTGGGTCCGGCCGAGCCCTGTCCGTCATGGGCCGTGGGCCGTGTCGGGCCTAACCAGCAGGCTCGCCACGGCCCGCAGAGTATGCCCATTCAGGCCCGCCAATGCACCCTGGGGCGGGCCGGCCCATAAACAGTAACGTTTTATTAAAAAAAAAAAACAGAGGAGGCGCTGGCGAAGACGGTCTGCGAGGTCTCGAGGTTCATGTCGCGGCAGAGGAGGCGGAGTGCAATGGGCTTGGAGCCGTTGCCGGAGAGAGACACCCAGTCGGCGATGTGGCGGAGGACAATGCGCTGCTGTAGTTGGAGATAGGTGGCGAGAGCGCAGCACGAGACCACGCCTATCATCGTCACCTCGTCCGGTGCAGTCCCCTCCTCCCTCATAGCTCAGAAAACCTCGAACCCCTCCTCCGACCGACCGCCCCGCGCGTACCCATTGATCAAAGAATTCCAAGTAACCAAATCTCTCACGCAACCACCATCGAACACCTTCCGTGCTTCATCGAACTCCCGACACGAAGCAAAGAAACTGATGGGGACACCCCACAACCTGGAGCAGGCCCTGAGCAACCTGGAGAACCTCTGACGTACTTCAGCTGCCCGTCCGTGGCCCATGGAAGCGTCGGAGGTGATACGCGAGGCCGTGGCGTCGGAGGTGATACGCGAGGCCTTGAGCAACATGGAGCAGGCCCTGAGCAACCTGGAGCGTCCGTGCCCAACTGCAGGGTGTGGCCTATGAGCTGCCTTCCGACGCCAACGTCCTGCAACCTGGAGCAGGCCCTGAGCAAGAAGGGGAAGGTGTGGTTGTCGGGCGTCACGGCTGTTGCCATTCTCCTGTACAATGCGAGGGACACCTCCGGGCGGTGACTGTTGGAGTAGTCGCGGATGACGACGTTCCAGGTGAAGACGTTGGGTCCGTCGAGGTGGAGGAGGATGGTCTTGCTGTAGGAGAGGTCGAGGGCGGCGAAGGAGAGGACGAGGCGGCTGGAGGAGAACGCATCGGAGAGGAGGCCCGTGAGGACCAGCTTGGATTTGCGTAAAACAGGGCCCGTTTTTAAACAGTAACTTTTAAAAAAAAAATGCGGCCTGGCCCGACCCAAATACGGGCCATGGGCCGTGCCGAGCCCAGGACCGGCAGCAACAGGCCCAGCCCGGGCTAGCCCGACCTGACCTTTGGGCCAGCCCGGCCCAACCTGACCTTTGGGCTGTTAGAAATATTAACATTAATTTTGATGATTATTCATTTGTGCTTATTTTCATAAATATTATAACGTGAAAAAGATTTAGAGTGTCTTAGCATGAATTCAAAAATACATACCGGCATCAAGAGCGATGGACTATTCCAGCAAAT
>JAMKQA010013825.1:0-11786 GCA_024699735.1 Posidonia australis
CGCTCGATATAAACGAGCACATTGCGAGGATAAATCCTCGCAGTATTGTTTTAACGATGTACGTATCTACGAGGACAATTATTCCTCGCAAAGTCCTCATTATACTGTCTAGCGTGGAGTTTGCGAGGACTTTGCGAGGAATATTGTCCTCGCTAAACGTCGATTTTCTTGTAGTGATCGGAATAGGATACATCGGAGACGAGGACGACACCGTCTAGAAAGCTCTCTCGGAAAGAGAAGGGAGAGAGTTTTCCCCATCCAAGTGAGAAATAATTGAAATATCAGAGAGATCTGAAAGAGAGGACTCACTACTACTATTTTCTACCGAATCAATAACGCAAACAAGATTATAGGAGGAAACATGGCAAATAGCAGGCATCTCAATATATTCACTTCTCTTGCTAATCTTAAAAGTATGATCTGAATAATGGAATATTGATAGACAAGGTCTTATCAAAGTAGCATCAATATTCATTTCATAAGCAAGATCACATTTAGTAAGAAAGAACAACCAACTTAAAGACATGTTAACTAGAAGAAAAAGATTATCAATAATCCTATCCAGTTGTTTCCCAGGTAGCAACCCAGGGAACGGCTCAAGATCAGATGCATATTGGAATAGCAAAAATCACCCCAAACCTGACCAGTCTAGCCTAAAGTCCCTCGATCGGTCATCAAAGCCGGTAGATTCCGAGAGAGAACCAGAAGGGGTTTCAGGGAAAACAGCGAGGGAGAAGAGAGGAACTTCCTAGAAATGCATACCTAAGCACAAGTGGTTAAGAAAGGAGGAGAAGTTTTACCCAACCTGCGGGGAGATGAGCGAAGATCAGCATCATTAGGGGCTTCTTCTTCGACATGATGGCTCTTGAAAGCCAACCAGTCGAATAACGTCACTTGATGTAGTAGATCACTGGAGCGGTAGTGGTCGGAGTACCTCCGACGCTTGGGTTTCTTAACTTTTGAGTTTCTCATTTCAAGTTTCTCTCCATATTAAGCATCTCTCTGTTTGAGTTTCTCTACATCCACTATGTTGAATAAAATAGCAAATATTATTACGTTGTAGCCAAAGCTGGACTAATCAATTTTCAATCACCAATGTACTCCGATTAAAAAGGCTTTTCTCCATAACCCTTTCTCTGAGGAAAAGAAGAAAAAAGCTAATCACTAGTAAAGATTCATTCAGCGTGCAATTACAAAACGAGACCCAAAAGCCCCAGTCCTAATCTAGGTTTAATTATTCTAATATGAAAATTTTCTAAATTACAATTTTATTTTTGAATTCTCTAATCAAAAGAGAAACTCCGTATCAAAAAGGGTTGAATCATACAGAATCCATTTCTATCCAGAGATTATGAATTAAAAACCAACAACTGAGATCCACAGTGCGGATTCAGTATAAGGTTCCTAAGGTTCACCTTTAGCAATGCTCTGCGCATCACTGAGGAAAATCCAAGTAGCCTATTCTATCACCAGTCAAGGTCAATGACTTCTTATACAACGTAACAAACAAGCACCAGGCCGGTTACATGCTGCAATAAAATGCTTTATCAGAACAATAATGTGCTGCACTACTTTTCTTATGAATTTAAATTGTACAATAAAATGATTGAAGAGACCCTATGGGAAAGTTTAGCTCAAAGAAATTTTACTTTTCATTGTGCATTTTAGCACCTAAAATGTTTACAAGGTCATGCCGGTATACAGAATATAGCATACGACAATAAGAAAGGTGAACTCTTATTTTACATATAACTATGTACATACAACATAACATTTACAAATTTCCTCATTTCATTGAAGCAATAGCTTCGGAGAAAGTCTTCCACAAGGACCATTTGTAACAAAAAACATGAAGGAACTGAGGACAAAAAAGAGTGAAAAAACCAAGAAAAAAGACAAAGTCAAAATTTACAATAAAGTTACAGGACCTTTTCAGACTCTCAAGCAGTGCCAGTTATTAACCTCTCTTGCTGATCCAACTTTTTAATCTTAAGAATGCCAATAAGAACTTGAGCTCCAAAAAATGCACAAACTGCATAGGCAGCAATTGCAGGTGTCTACAGAGACATCAAAGAAACAACAAAAAAGGTCAAGATAATAGCCAAAGGAGAACCTCTGATAGATATTAAAAGAACTTCCACTAGTTCGGAGGACTTGCTTACTCGAATGGAGTTCAAAAACAAAACTGTTGCCAGGTTTACCAGACTTCCAGCTGCAACTGCCTGTTGTTCAGGAACATTGTTTCAGTTAAATCCTTACCCTCACTTGTCAAGAAGCTCTTTGATATGACATAAATTTCTAAATTGGAGCCATAACAGGTAATACATGTAGAAGAGTATTCTTCGTGGCATGTTGTAGTCCAGGCTGTGCACTGGAAACTTGTAATTCAGCTCTATGATACTATGTGTAAACTTACAAGAAAACATGCATTGGAAAAATGACTAACTGTTTGTTCAAGAATATAGACAATACATATACATCTGTGAGGTATCGAATATCCCATATGCAGCTCAAGTAATCAGTGAAGCAGATAATAATTGCCACTAGAACTACGGAATGACCAACCAAGAACCCTCAACTAACCGATTAGGAAAACAAGTATTCAATGGAGCAAGATATGAGGTATGTGTCTTAGACTTACACTTCCTACGGTTTTTTGCACAGCAGCAACTCTTTTGAAGGCTCTTTCAGTCTCCAAATTGCGAACTCGGAGCTTAAGGTCACCTTGTTCCTATAAGAGAGGCCAAACCAGATCTCTTTTAAGGGAAAAGCAAGTTTGACACATATTATATATTTTTGTAGTAAATTAACAGAAGCTTTCTTTTACACACGGGATGCATATGTACCACAAGAATATCAAGAAGAAAAAATGGCACCTCAACCTTTGAAAACAAATTAAGCTCACTAGTTGAATGGAGATCAAAATAAATTAAGTTCAAGACCAAAGGTTGGATTTGAAAGTAATCTTATGAAATGCTTGCATTGATTAGACAAATTTAAGGTTTCCCAGAATCAGGATGTATTTTACATGTTACATTTATATGAACATTATCAACTATTATCTACCAATTGGATGGTTTTAAGAAATTCCTTGCACGATCCTATACCTAGGGACTGCTTGGAAAAGTTATAAGCTGAAGTGAACTGCATAAGATAAAATAGGGTTTGGTAACCCACCCAGAAGTGCTAATTAAGTTACTTTACTGTTTTTTATTGATCATGAAAGATTTTATCATGCCACCATAAAAGGGTAAAATTGGTCACCCCAATTTCAAAAACGAGATGGCTCATGAGGGATCATCTCTTAACAATAAATGATTTAAATCATCACCATATTGTTCATAATAACAAGAGAATTTAAGTGATTCAGAGATTAAGACAATAGCAGAATGCTGCGGCACTCAAGTAGTCAAGAATTTAATGCAGTGGTGGGAGCTGGCAAACACATATTAAAGATATTACTACAATAAATAAAGATATACTAAACAAAATATCCCAAATGAATCTATATATGTATCTACAACATCTAAATGTTTGCAAACATTACCTCAACACTATTAACTCATAACATCTACAATTTCCGGTTTGTTTTTGTGAAGGAATGTATTTATTACTACAGTGAACTATTTACAGCTTTATATTTGCTTTGGTTAATTACAAATCACTAATAGAATCAGGATGGGGTTTCCAAAGTACATGGCCTTTTTATGAGTTAACCTAAAAAATTATGGAGCTTTATAAAATATATGTATAGTTTATATATACTTCAACAACATCGTGAAAATGGGAAGTGGGAGCTTCAGCCATAACAAGTCTAGATGTGGCTTCACTCCTGAGTAGTCAAGATAGATCATGTTTATGCCATGAAAAAGTTAGTGTTGGCAAAGCAAAATAATATGGTAACTTGTCATCATAGAATTAAACATCGATACATGTTAGTGATACAATTTACAAGTGTTAGCAATTAATAATATGTATTTCGCCAACATGTGTCAGATAGCCGTCACGATTTACAAGTGTAAACCGGGAAATATGATATATCAAAGACAAACTTCGACTCATGTCGATAAGTGTCGGAGTGTTGGTTGACATTGTATAATTTTTACATTGAGCTTGAACAATGTCGAGTGACACACCCATTAAACTACAAACACACACCAAAATTCTTTCGTTTTTCATTGGCTACTTCCCTTCCATGAGTTCACGACTTCCTATGCATTTCCTCTACTCCTTTACAACTTGATGGCTTGCTGAAAACTTAAAGAGCCTTCTTTCCTTAATTACTCTCAAATTTTATCTCTCCCTAAGATATAACACTTGTTATTTATATAGAATCTTTGCTTTTTTCATTTTTCGTGTTTGTCTTTTGAACTTTTCATGTAGATCTATAATAGAACCTTTGATCTCTCATAATAATAATTAGATTTAACTTAATAATACATAAATCTTAGGTTTCTTTTTGTGTTTTGTTATGTGTTTTGATGTTAATAACTTGAAATTACATAGATTTAACCTAATAATACATGTCTTAGGTTTTTTCGTGTTTTTTTGTGTTTTAATGTTAATAACTTGATATTACATATATCTTACCTAATAACACATAGGTCTTAGATTTTCTCATGTTTTTATTTGTGTTTTGATACTAATAACTTGATATTACATAAATCTAACCTAATAATTCTATAAAATCATTAAAATGCGGTAAAATTCGTAATTAAATAAAAAAAATAGTAAAATATTTATGCTAAACATATATAAGGTAAATTTTATAAACACTTTTGTTTTTAAACATTTATTAATCATTTTTACGATGAAAATTCACTTTTTTCTACCTCCATCTTCTCTCTCATCCATTCTCATTTAATGATTAAATTGCAAATTGAATTATTATTCTTAATTTTAGTATAATTTCAATAGGACAGCCATGTTTCACTCTAAATTAAACTTAACTTTGCTAATTGAATTCTAAATTCTGCACCAGCACGAGCTGCATCATGCCTTCAGAATGAATTGATTGTAGGATTCCTAGTTTATGTCAATTCAACACAAACATAAAGGCAACCAAACTAATTCAATGGTTCCAATAGTTAGTTTCATGTCAGACTTTGGTCCTCCCAAAATAACAAGAAATATCTTTTGTCTTCAATTGAAACTCTAGGATATGTTAAATTAGGTAGCAAGGCACATCTCCATGTCTTTAAATTCATAGCTTAAACATATATAATAAGGAAATATGATGTACATATGGAATAAGGTAGACCTGTCGTGTTGTGTACTTATCAGGTCAAATTTGTGTTATTGTGTCTATCATTTTTTCACCAATATTTCTTGTATTTTGGAAAAATTATAATTGATTATTAATAATACAATAATTTTAAACATATATAAAATGTACTTGTATTTAATTTAGTAATTATACTTAATAATCCATTATAAATGTTAAATGTGTATTAACTGGGTTCAATTGTTTCCGCCATCATTTTACTCAATTTCCATCGACATTGACCAACATATAACCAACACGAACAAAATATACTAACATGGCCTAACGTAGGATTTTTCTAGAATTAAAGTTGAATATCGTGTCTGCAAGTTGACTTTCAAACACATGTCGGCAAATACAAACACGTGTCAACATATGATACCATAATTAAAATCCAACATGAATAGTTAAGTTAACCCTTTGTCAATCTTTTTCCGAAAGGAAACACAATTAATTGTTAACTCACGAATAATCATGTTATTGAAGTTGATGTTGCAAAGTCACATTGACATTTTAAGTAAACCATGTGTTGTGTCACGTCAAAACAATAATACATGGGTCCTGGTCGATATGGATACAGGTGCCTTAATGATTATAACATTTAGGTGCTATAAAATTCTTATGACACAAATTCTTCTTTCCCTACCTTCCTCTCCATTTCATTTGTAAGAGGTTGCAGCTTTGTCATTACACAATTCTAAATCCAAAGAAAAATTCAGAATTACATGGAATAGGAATAATATCAGACATCAATGGAAATGTCGATGGAAATACAATAAAAATACAAAAGTACATGAAAATGGATGAAAAACTTTGAATTTCGATCGAAAACTTTAGGATAAGCTCAAGTAAGCATTAATGTACATCTAAGACTACTTAGACTAATTTTTAAGCATAAATCATATTAAAAATACTTCATACGATTAATACTAACGTCTTGAAGTAAAAATCATATCTAAAAAAGCTCAATATATGTTTAAAATACACTTTTATTCTTATATTGCTCTATTATTCTCTACATTTTATAATGTAGTTGATTTATAGTTGTAATGTTTCTATTTAGTAATTTATAATTGTTCTATTATGTTTGAAATTTGTAAATTTATTACTCTACGATTTTGTTTTTTAAACCATCCATGTTAAACTTGTGCTATATTAGTTTATATTTGAATATATGGCAGAAATTTATCATGACGCACGCCTAAGTGGCATCATGGCGCCTTGGCAGAATAACTGGCCAAAGCATGTAGACGCCTTGGGCCAAATTAAACTTCAACATCCAAACACGTGCCTTGGTTGCACCTAAGTGTTGTAGATGGATCTGGATCCACATTTTGATCCATTTATATATTTAAAAAAACCTAACCATTCTAAACCCTCTCTTCTTCATTCTCCTGCACCAACAGTGACTGCTACTTGGCCTTTTCCTTCTGGCGACCACTATAGCCTCTTTCGACGGCAACTTCTTCAATGACTTCCGGTGACCTTTTTCATTTTTTCTTCCTTCCATCTTAACCCTCCAAGGTATTGTTCTTTTTTTTTCAAAATTCAAAATGATATGGTATTAAACATTTGAACTATTGATTATCTCAATATGTTAACAATTGATATTTGATAAGAATATTGTTGTTGTTTACTTGTTTTCTTTGTTTTCCATTTATTATGATAAATGATTCATAAAAGAGAACTCCCTTATAATAAACATATAAAAAAATTGAAAAACATGTAAAATAGGTACTAGGCGAGCTCATCACCATGGCACCATGATACGTACGATGTGACAATCCATCAATTACTTATTGGACTAGGTTCAACTTGGCTAAGTGTGTGTAATGAGTTACGTGCTCTCTTAAGTCAATAAATGTTCCCTCCAATGAGCACATGTTTACCTTTATTCTTCTTCATTGGGTTGTCTTAAGGTAACATTGGTGGCAGCTAGATTGTTCTAGGATAAGATTGGTGGTGATGGCAACAACACTCGAGGAGGAGGATTGTAAAGCACCCCCAAAAGCAACACCCAAGGAGGATCGACACCTAAAGACTTGAGGAAGGAGGGAGGAATGAAAAATTAGGTATTACATGTTTGCAAACACAGCAACACTAGTCCAATGTTATTTCCATAAATGAAGACCATAAGAAACAAGGAAGAAGGTCAGTGAAATGAAATTTGGAGTGCATGTCAACATCAAATTCATCCATTTTAATTGACACGTGCGCCTTACACATAAAAATTACATTTTGTCAATCGACACGACATTCTAACACGACATGAGCCAACATTTTGTCCGAAATTTTGCATTTCCCGATTTACCAAGGGATGCTTCTCCATATTGCAATTTCGACACACGTGTTAGTGAAATAACAACCATAGCACTTAATATCGACACATGTCGCTTAAATATCACCAATATACGTTGGAATTGCAATCTGGAGAAACATCCCATAATAAATCAAGAAATGCAAAATTTCAGACAATGTTGATACATGTTGTGCTAGAATGTTATATCGACCAACACATTGTAATTTTTGTACATGAGACGCACATATCGATCGACACAGATGAAATTAAAGTTAACAAGGTCGACTTCATTCCAGCCTTCATTTCAACGGCCTTTTTCCTATCTTCATTTTAGGAAACAACATTGAGTTAGTATTACCGTGCTTTAAGCATACAATAGCTAATTCTCCATTCCTCTCTCCTCAAGTCCTCAAGTGTCGATCCTCGAGGTGCTCTTTGATCCTCCTTTGAGTGACGTTAAAACAACTCAACCGTCACAATTTTACCTTAAGCTAACCCAATGAAGAAGAAGAAAAATGAGCATGTGCTCGTTTAAGTGAGCATGTGTTTACTTAAGAGAACACGTAAGGCACTACACATACTTAACCAAATTGAGCCTAGTCCAATAAGTAATTGGTAGACTGTCACATATTTAAATACAAACTTATATAACACAAGTTTAACATGGATGGTTACAAAAAATAAAACCATAGAGTAATAAATTTATAAATTTCAAACATAATAGAACCATTATAAATTACAAAATACAAACATTACAGCTAAAAATAAACTACATTATAAGATATAAAGAATAATAGAATAATAGAGCAATATAAGAATAAGAGTATATTTTAAACATAAATTGAGCTTTTTTAAGTATAATTTTTACTTCAAGCCATTTGTATTAAGTGTATGTAGCATTTTTAACATAATATATGCTTAAAAATTAATCTAAATAGTCTTAAATGTACATTATTGCTTACTTTAACTTATCTTAGAGTTTTAGATCGAAATTTAATGTTTTTTGTCTATTTTCATGGACTTCCGCATTTTTACTGTGTTTTCACTAATATTTCTACCGATGTCTAATACGTTCACTTGCCTATAGGTTTCCTATTTTCATCGAACCGAAGTTCGATATGAAACCAATATTTAAAACCTTGGTTACAACTTAATAGGAGGGAAACAACCATTTGGCTATGGAAATACATAAATATCGTTTGGTAACATGTTTCTAGGAAAATAAATTATTTCCATCAGCATCATTTTTGAAAACGTTAGTCTCCACAACTTTTTGAAAACACTTTTGAAAGCTTCTATGCATAAATGAAAAACTAATATATTGAAATAATTTAGCATAAAAATTAGTGAGTAGTTCAACTTTGTTTTCGAAAGTTGGTTTCAACAATCATTACTAAATAGATCCATAGTAAATCACAAAAACATTTCTACAAGGTACCTAAGTTGAAGCATATATATATATATAGAGAGAGAGAGAGAGTATAGATCTATTGCATGCTCCCTCAACATTTAAAACCACTTTTATATCTAACAAATCCGGTTTGTGGTTTTCTTTTTTAAATTCAAAATTCAATTGCATTACACCCCCCCTCCAAATCAAAATCTAAAAAATATTTAAATCAACCACCCCTCCCTTTCCTTCACCCCTATAAAAAACCCTCCACCCTAACCACACCCCCTACCGCCGCTGTCTCCCCTGGTTGCCGCCGCCCTCTCCCCTGGACTCCTCCAATCGCAACAACAACACCAACGTCGCCCTCTCCTCTGGATGCCGCCGCCCTCTCCCCTGGATGTCGCTGCCTTCTCCCCCGGACGCAAGATCGCGTTCCTATCTGGGTCGGCGGACGCGAAGGGGAAGAAAAGCTCCCATACCTCGTCCGTAAACGCCGCAAGAGTCGTCACGGCTAGTGCCACCATCCAAATCCCCCGATCCTCCCGCTCCTGCCTCCGTCGTCCTCCCCTCCATGCCCCCCGACGACCTCTCCTCCTGCCCAGGCCATGGCGACGATTGAAACCTAGTTCTGGAGAGATTATTGGTGAGGGGTGTGGGAGTGGAGAGGAGAAGGAAACCAACCTCCACCAGCGCCGCCGACCTCGATACCCCCCTCGAGCAGTGCACGAGCACCTTCCTCCCCGCCACCGCCCTGACCTCCTCGAAGTAATCGAACACATCGTAGAGCACGGCCGTGATGTCCTGCCCAGGGGTGTCGGCGAGCCACAGGGTCTTGTACTTGACATCAGGTCGGAAGAGCTCGGGAGACCCAACACAGCAAAGGACGTGCGTGATACCGTGGCGGCGGAGGGAGTCGCAGTCTCGGGTGACGATGTCGCTTCTAAGGTAGAGGTGGTCCTCAACGCGGGAGCACTCGCGGTCGAAGAAGGTGAACTGGCGGCGACGACAGGCAGAGTCGGGGAGGGTGGAGGAGGGGGGAGGCCAGGAATACTAATTTAGTTTTATTGTATCAATTTAGTTTTGTGTTACTGTTTGGGGTCCAAATCAGTAATACAAATTTAATTTTGTTGTAACAATTTAGTTTCGTGTTACTGTTTCGTAACTATTTCATTTAGTATCAATGTTTTAATTTAATTTCGTGATACGATCTTATACAAAATAAAAAATTAAATTCACCATAATAACAACATCCGTAAAACATTATTTCTTACCAATTGAACCCATCAAAATTGTATTATAGAACAATAACGAAACATTGATACAAAAATACAAAACAGTAACCGTACCAATAAGATATTTACAAATCAACACAAAAACATAATACTATTTTGTATCATAACTATTTGCATTCAATTTAATAATACAAAAACAAAAAATCAAATTATTTTAAATTCAGATCAATAACTACCACAGTTAACTGTAATAAAAATACAAATGAAAAAAATTTCCCTCCAAAAAGAAACCACTAGTGGTATCATTTCAAAATAAGTGGTTTCAATAGAAACCATTAGATCAATATCTAACAGTTATGATGCATCTTCCCTCAAAAAAGCTTAATTTGAGGGAGGATGCAACTGAACCGACTCCTATATGTATATATATATGTATATATATATATATATATATATAGATATTATTTCATTTCTTTTATAATGAATAGAGTCTATAGACAATGAAAGTCAATGGTACAATTCAAGATTTTTTGTGTTTAAGTTGATTTCTCTAAAGTTTGCCTATCTTTGCCATTGGTTGACTAGTTATTTTGTTTCTTATTCATGCCTACATAATTGTGAAGAATCTATTCTTATTTTTGCTATTGATATTATTTGAAACCTAGTAATAGTGTTTGTAGCATCTGGATTACTTTATTGAGAAATAAAATTTTCTTTAGTACCAGGCGTTGAATGATCTCTGCAAGCTTTTCAACTCGGTCAGCCTGTCTGAATAAATTCTGAAAAGCACAGGACTGCCTCTCCAACCTCTTCTTGAAGTCCTGAAGTTGTCAATGGCTTATGAGTGGCTTAACCAAAGGACACTAGCAGTAAGATTAAAATAAGTAGGGATTTAAAGCATGCCTTAACAACAACTTCAATACCAGCTTCACGAAATTTTAATAATTCCAACGCATAGCTATCAAATGAAACATGAAAGCAATTAGTATAGTTCAAAAGCAGAGGAATACAACCAGAAATCTCAGAAAGTTTTAGAGTGTTAGACAAAAAGGCATTGGCAAATCCTAGAATACTCACGGTTTGGCAATCTCTGTAATGTCAAATCGAGGGTCAAGACCCTTCCCAATTCCATCTAATACTGCAGAGATCAGATGTAATAATCTTAGTAAGATGACGAAAATTGCAATTGGACAAAAATAAAAATTGAGCCAACCAGCTTCTTTGACCACATACCTGAAAATGCTCTGACTACAAATGTGAAAGTGGCTGGAAAGCGGAAAGGTTGATCAGCAGCAATTGATAGTAGATCCTCTCCTGAAGAAAATTAATGACACATGCTGATAAGCTCCAGAGTTCAACACGAGAAGTTAGAAAACACCATATACCTTTTTTGGGAATGGATACATATTTTTCTTTGTAAAGCAGTTCAATCTAAGTGCAACATCAAACAAAAAATGCATTACCAATTGCAGCCAGTCGCTGCTTCTTTTTCTCTAGCCTTTCCTCTTTGCTTAATTGCTTCTTGAAACCAAGTTCATCTGTTGCCAACTCTCTCTCTTTACGCTGTGCTGCGAGACGCTCCTCAAAGCTGTACGGAAG
>JAMKQA010013826.1:0-12472 GCA_024699735.1 Posidonia australis
ATAACTGATTTCACTGTAGCATCCTTTCAATACTGATTTAACTGTAAATAGAAAAAATGCACTGACTAAGAAATATTTCTTCAGGTAACTAATCCATAATAATAATAACAACAACAACAACAACCTCTCATGTCATTACTCAATAGATTTGCATGTCCACAGAGTTTACATGTTTATTCATCTAGTAGCAAAACAACTGATTTAACAGGATTTCTGCAATTACTATCTGGACAACCATTAAAAAACAGAAATAAAATGACCTTCACTTGGAAATTAGTTAATCCTGCCACAGCTTTCTTTCTGCATTAGAAAAGATTCCTAAAATGGTACTAAAACTAATGACATGGCAAAAGTTGGAAGATCGAGCCAGTAGACAAAGTATTATAAGACAAGGGTAAATCTAATCCCCTCCCCCTTTGTGTATTGTTGTGTTTGGTTTTAGTTCTTATACACACCTGTGTTGACTTGAGCACCTAAACCAATGGGACCCACAGAAACTGCAGGATGAGGGATACCAGGAGTATTAGCCATCCAACCACTAAGTGATGCTGGAAGATTTGCAGGTGCTGCATGAAATGGCTGCAGCAATAAGAGAACATTAAACTGTGAGGATGATGGAACTAAATACTCAATGTCATGATGTCATGACGCTTCGGTTCAAAATACTTACTCCATGTGCAGCAAGTTGGGGTAATGATCCTGGCTTTTGGATAGCCCCCATGAATGTGTTAGCTACGGGAGATGGAGCACGGGCACCATTTGGCTGGCCACAGGAATGGTCAACAAAGAGGGTTTTGATATCAGGATTCGGCCTCGGATTCTTGCATAGCTGATGTTGCCAATTCAAGCTACAGAGACCAATTTCACCATCTTGTAAAAGCCAGAACATGCCAGAGAGAGACAGAGAAAACAACAATTCGATTACAACTTACAATAGTGGAATCAAAATTATATTTACCTCTGGTTAATAAGTGTTCTCAGCCTGGAGTTTTTGAAGTTGGGGAATAGCAGTTTGTCGCGGAAGAGGGGGTTGGCTTCAAGCAGTTTCTTGAGCTCAGTGAGCATTATATTTCTGGCAGACTTGGTGTCTCCATACTTGGAAAGCTGGTCATTCTCTCTACTCACCGACAAATCCATAGATTTTAGAACACTCAATTGGCGTTGATAAGAAAAGAATAGGAGCTGAGTTGAGCTCAAACGGCGGAAAATATGCCCTCCAAAGGAGAAAAAAAAAACGGAAGCAATGAGAATGCAGCAAACCTGAAATTCTCTAAGGTAAGAAGTTGCGTAATTTCCTTAAAAAGGTCATCGTTAAAGGCTGCGAAGACCTTCAAATCCTTAACCAACACTTCCACTGCCTTAGCCCGGTCTCGCCTGCCAATTATCGTTTTCCAGGACAAAACGAACAATACACATCACAAAATCAATAAAAAAAATTTCTCAAAAAAAAAAAACAGAAAAGGAAAAACCCACAGCATCAGTACAACTCGGGAATTCTTCATACTTGTCGAGCGCCTCGAGGTACTTCTGCTTGCGGATCTCGAAGAAAATCTTCATGGAGTAGCGGTTGTCGTCGACCTTTGTGAACCCCGAGAGGTACTTCTCCACCTCGTCCCACTCCCCGCCCTGCACAATCTCCTCGAAGTACTTCATGTTGAAGAAGAACCCCGACTCCTGCTCCAACCTTCACCACAACACAATCTCAAACACCAACAACAGAAAAAACCAAAAAAAGAAAAGGTTTAAAAAATAATAAAAGAAAGGAAGGAAGAATTGGTTCTTACTTGTGGACGGTCTCCTTGAATTTCTCCTCGTCCAGGAACTGCAGTATGAGGAAAACCAGCTCCCTGCTAAGGGAAGACATGACCACCTCCGTCCCCAGCCTCGACAACCTCAGATCGCACAGGAATCTCCTCCAACTCCAATTCTCCCCCTCCCTCCCCGAATTCCGCCGCCGACACCACCGCCACCGCCGCGATCCCAGAGAGATTTGGGGGAGGAAGAGATTTGGGGAAAAGCAAAAAGGTGGAGAGCAGAGATGTGAGAAGGGGCAGGCAGGGACGCAGGGTTTGGTTTTTATAAAGAACAAGAGGAGAGAGAGAGAGATGGGGAAAGGGGAGACTGTTTCTTTCCTGGTTTTCTCTTTCTTCGTTGCTTTGGCTTGCTGCTTTGCCTTTATTTATCATAACTCATTGTGCTTATGTTGATAAGACCATGTGCTTATCATCTGGCCATCAGTGCTGCAGGCATTGGCCACTGCGCTTATCGTGGGTGGCGTGTTTTGGATTTTTGAGAAATGAGCGAGACGAGAAAGAGAAAAAGGTCTGGGATGGATGGATGGATGGATGGAATGGGTGCGTGTTGGGGAGTGCTGTCACCACTTCCGAGATCCACAGAACGACACGATATATACGAATTTCTCTTCCCAGTGATTCTTTCTCTCTCTCACGATATATACGAATTTCTCCTTCTCTCTCTCTCTCTCTCTTCCCTGTATATATTGTCACTTTTTTCCTCTCCTTTTTTTTTTTCAAGAAAAATAGGTCAACTGAATTAAACTTCTTGGTTTCTAATTCGATACTAACACAACACACAACAAAATTATATCTTTGTTGCATTTGTGTATTTATCGTATTAATCTGTAAAATACAATTTATTAAATAGATTGTTTTCATCACTAGTATGGAAAATAATAAGCACACTTAAATAAATACATGATTAACACTATTTTCGTCTAAATTTGTGGTTAAATTGTTTTTTTTCTCTGAATACGACTTTCCCAGCAAATTCGGATTTCTCAACGTGCCATTGAGAACTCGAGACGTTCAAATGGGTTTTTCGAGGTGCAGACACAAGGGACGACGTTGTTGCCGGTGGTTGCGATGATATCGCGATATATTGAGGAGACAAGCGTGCGATGATACCGCGATATATTTGAGGTGGGGGCGAGTGGGGGGACAGGGGCAATAACCACGGGGAGGTTTGACTTTTCCGTGCTGGCGGGCCTGCGGATCACCTTCCTCCCTGTCTCCACTTGCCATACGTGCTGTCTCGTAAAATATTGTATTGTGGTTTAAAGAGCAACCAGTAGGTTTGTTTGACGGTATATATCGTGCACCGAATTGGAAATTATCGGCATCCTTTTCTTTTCTTTCTTCCCCTTTCATTCATGGGACCTGGCACTATTGGTATTGTTCTCTCCTTGTGGGCCTCGTCTTGGATTGGGGCCGACATCATCTCATCAACTGGCCTTCTATTACTATTACTTCTTGTTTTTTATTCCCATAAGTAACCTTGGTTGAGTGGGTGGTAGTTTGAATTCCACTGCTCAACGTCAACGATAATTATCGATGAGATCTGTAACGTGATCGTTATCCTACTTGGGCATGAAATGACACATAGTCGGTTCTATCAGTAAAAGAAAAAAATTCTGAAAATTTCACAAAATCTTGTTTTTTAGGTTTTTTTGTTTTGAGTAAATATTTCTTTTAATTATACTTCCACCTGAAATTAGATTTTATCTTTTTCTAAAAGTTGGTTTTGAATAAATTCTTAAAAGTTGACTTATATTGTAATGTATAGAATCTTGTTTACTAAGATTACGTTTAGAAACGCTTTTTCTTACGTAGCTTATCGAGAAAAGTTGATTTTTTTTTTGTTAAGTTGTATTTTTTGTAACTTTTATTGAAGTAAAGAACAGTTTGTTTAGTTTGTATGTCCAATAAGCACTTATGAGTTAATAAACGGACTATACGGTTCTCGTAATTGTCGCCAACTATCGTCCACTTGTTGTTGCATCGTCGTCGTTGACTACCACCGTTGCCCACCGCATCTACCGCCACTATCGTCATCTACAATCATTGTCATCGTCGTTGCTGCCATCGTCATCATCGGTCATTACTGTCGTCGCTGTCGTGGGTCATCAACCACCACTACCGTCGTCTTTGTCGACCACCACCACTACAATCGACGGCCATCATTACCACCATTGTCGTCGGCCATCACCACCGTTGTCGTGTCTTAATTCATGTTGTAATTAAAATCAACTTCTAAGGATATCATTAGAAAAATCGTGACTAATATTAATAAATTTTCAAAAAATTGACACCCATTAACTTTTTTAAAAACTACCTCAATAACTTAAAATGAACTAAAAAGCTACAGGTAACTTTTTTAAAAAAGCTCGATAAACTGGTTCGTTTCGAAACGCTTATTAGATAATAAACGTTTAACGCAATAAATTGATGTAAAAAAGTGTTTCTAAACGTTACCCTAAAATAAGAACATGCACATTGTACACTTTAACACTCATGTCAACAGACTAATATATCCTCGTCCTTTACCTTGAGGATCCTTGGTAACATTTCTAAAAATTGTAATGGCAATATCATGTAAATACATGAATATTACAAGGACAATTTGGAAGGAAAAATAAAAGTCATAACTTCTGATAGAAGTACAATACCAATTTCTATAAAATCTGTATTTAATACATATTTTCATGTGGTAGAAGCTGCAACCATGGTTTTAAATGTCGGTTTTATGTTGAACTTTGAAAAAATGAAATCGTGTGTTGGTGAAATACCAACATAACGGTGGAAACATAGAAAAAAAAACTCATGTTTCTTCACAAAATTACCACAACAATGTCACATTTTGATGTCGTGTCAATAAGTTAGACAACCGACACATGTTAGTGAGATTTAGTATAATAACTTGTGCTTCTACCAAGCATTGTATTCTTATATTATCTTATTTGGAATAATTTTTGAATTTTCTTATATTTCTATCCAAATTTATATTCTAGAATGTAACCAAAGCAAACATCTAAATTGGACCAGGTCAATCCTGAGCTGTGTAGCCCGACCCAGTCTAGACAAAAGTCAGGTCCGGATGACCCGACTCGAAAAGGGCCACGGGCCATGCCAGGCCCATGGGCTAGGTCTAGCTGGCCCCAGAGAGTAGGTCCAGTTTGGGTTTGACTTGAAGGCCAGGTTGGGCTAGACCGGTCCGATTTTTCAGAAAAATAAAAAAGACTACGTGGCCTTTATTTTTGAACATTCGTTTCCAATGTTCATATTGAACGTTGCCAACGTTCATTTTTTTTCTTCTCAATTCCTTATTTTTCTTCTATAAATACCTCCCTACATCTTCATTTTTCTCACAATTTACTCACTCCACTCCTTTCAATTCTCAAACTCTCTACTACTCTCAAGTCTCAACTCTCCTTATTTGTGTGGAATACAAGTTTGACTCTAGACTCTGGTTTTCGTCAATAACACTCTTATACTCTGGTCTCTGTCTCCAGTGGTCTAGCCTCCATGTCTACAGTCTCAGTCGACCAACAAAAAAAATTTACTTCTATCCTTTTCAAGTTCTTCACTTTTAATCTCTTTATTTTTAAGTTTTGGATTTTTTAGGTCAATGATATTTTTTTTATCAATTTTTTTAGCCTTAAAATGAATTATCCTTTTAATGTAGGAAGCTATGATTATGTTCCTGACCCTGAATATAATCTTACCCAAGAATCAGACCAGTCCCAAACCACAACGATCCCACAAATATAATCGACAGGTACTAAAAAACCTAGGAGGCAAAGCGTACGAGTGTGGGAACATGTAATCTTCGATTCTATAAATGAAAATAAATATTATTGTAATTATTGTGGTTCAAAATATACTTGTCCTAGGGGTAGGGGTGTAGGCCATATTGCTAGGCATTTAATAAAATGTATAGTTGCCCATAATAACAATGAAAATACAGATTTAAGACAATTTAAATTGCACATTGGTTCAAATGGAATAGTTAATTGGAAATATAATACAGAAGAAACAAAATAAGGTTTAACAAAATTTATAGTACAAGATGAACAACCATTTAATTTTTCTAAAAAAAAAAGTTTTGAAAATTGTATACAAAATTATTTAAACTCACATTTTAAAGATTATTCTGGGAATACTACAAAAAATATAATTTATAAAACATTTAAAAAGATAAAAAAAATTTAATTGGAATGTTTTATACTTTATTATGTAAAATATCATTCACTTGTAATATTTAGACAAATCCAAATAATTTTCCTTATTTATATTTAACTGTACATTGGATAGACATAAAATAAAATTTACAAAAAAGATTAATTGCTTTTAGACTTTTTGATCATCCACACATTGGAAAAGCAATAGCAAATATTATAGAAGATATTACTAAAGAATGTAATATATATAATAAAAATAATACAATATCTTTTGATAGTACTTCTAATAATTATATTGCAATAAGAATATTAAAAAGAAATTTAAAACTTGTATTAGATGGTGATTTATTTCATTGTAAGTATTCTTGCCACATTTTAAATTTAATTGTGCAAGAATGTATAGATTGCGTTATATATATTAAAAGCAGCTATTTTATTTATTTAAACATGACCTAAAATATGTCAAGAATTTAGACACTTATGTGTAGAACAATGTTTAAAAGTTAAAAAAATTTAAATTAGATGTTCAACATAGATGGAATTCAATATATGATATGTTAACTTTATGTTTATCTTATAGTAACATAATTACGATATATTATAATTCAAGATCTATTTTTTATTAAATGATGAAGATTGGAATAATGTTAGTGTAATTCATACATTTTTAGAACCATTTTATACTACAACTAATCAATTATCTGATCAATATTATCCTACTAGTTCTTTAATTTTAGTTAATTTATTTAATATTACAAATACTTTTCAACAATATAGACAATTCACACAATTTGAATATATTATTAAAATGATGGAAGAAAAATATAATGGTTATTGGGATGAGCCTTCAATATGGACATGTTTAGCATTAATCATGGAGCCTAGGCGTATATTAGTTAATTATATGATATTTATAGATAATATTTTTAGTAATATGAATGAAAGTGAAACAATAGATGGATTTAATAAAAAAATTAAGGAAACCTTATAAACGTTATTTGAAGATTATGTTACAAATTATGGTGAAAGTAGTTCTAGTGCACATACATCTAGTTTTGCAGGAACATTTAGTAGTAGTAGTAGTTGTAGTGGTTCATTTTAGAGTAGATTAAATAAGAAAAAAAAAAGAAAATATGTAAAATCAAAAACTAGTAATAAATTAGAAAATTATTTAGAATGTGAGTTCGTGCTTAATAATATTAAAATAGATAACTTAGATGTATTAAAATAGTGATCTAGTACTGCTGTTAGGTTTCTTATAGTTTCTAGAATGGCTAAAGATTTACTAACGATTCCGACGTCTACTGTGGTGTAAGAATCTGCTTTTTCTGTAGGAAAAAGAATTTTAAGTGATAGAAGATGTAAGTTATTCAAAAAATCTGTAGAAGTCTCTATCTACTTGAAAGATTGATATGATGCACTTGATCATCAACAAAACTTAAATTTAAACGTTGAATCAGAAGATATAAGAGACATCAACTTCAATAGAGACGGAAGCTTCCATTATTGATTAAAAAAATAGGAATAGCTTTCTTTTGTAAAATTTTTAATAAATATGAATGTAATATTTGTAAATGTAAGAATGTAAATTATTAAACATCTGATGTATTTTTCAAGTTTTTTTTATGTATACAGTATACATGACTTATTTAATAATAAATATTTTTTTAAAATGTATATTAATATAATAATTGTTGATGTAAAATGTTAAATATCTTTTCATGTTTTTTAATATATATATTAATTATTTAATAAAAATATAATTTTTTTAATTAAAAAAATCGATCCAATAGACCAACCCGGTCTAATGACGGACCGTAGGCTGGACTAGACCGGAGTTATTAGAAAATAGATCGGGTTCGACCCGTTTATTTGAGCGGACTGGGCCATGTAGGTCTAATATTTTCTAAACCAGATCGGCCTAAATTTACATGTCTAACCAAAAGTTGAGTCAAACACATCCAGCAACCAGACTATTCGTGAAAAGGACTTAGCCGGCGAGTTGCTACCGTTGCTCGTCCCCACAAAATATCAAAGGAAATTCCAACTCGACCAGGGGTTCACCAACTCTCCTCGTCCTTTGTCGTCAGGGTCGACCGTGATGTAACTGGGAGTTTTTTTAACGTTCGAGTGGGTCTAAGCGTAAAGTGAACGTCTCCTTCCTCCCATCTTATTTGTTTATTTATTAAATTAAATTAAACTAGTCTTCCGCTTGTTCCTGGGAATAAAATATTTGCATGGTATTTTAAATTTCAGGATCTTGCTTTCGTCCCCTCTCTCCCTCTCTCACCCTGTTTCCGAAGAGACGCTGTTGGGATGAGCCGTTGCTGTTTGCGAGATATTTGGGGGAACCGGGGCATTTCTTGCACCTGCCGTGCAGCGGTCAGTGGTGTTGAACATAGAAAAGGAAATACTCTTATTTGGGCGTATCTTACATTATATATGTGGCAATTGTCAAAGAGCTGCCGGAAGAAATCAAAGTGAACATGGAAGACAAAAGAATACGCCAAGAACGTGGTCAAAGAGCTGGAAGTTATCCCCCCACTTGACGATCCATCAGGATCGTATTCACATGTTTAACACGGAAGTTCCTTTTTTTTGTTTTTAACATGTAGCATATCAAACCAAATTGAGTCTTGGCCCTCCAAACCTCCCACTAGGTCCTCTTCCAGTGCTTTGAACCCTATTTGGAGACAGTACAAATCAAATAGAGGTTGAAGAGGAACAAGAGGCAAAAGAAATCAAAAGATGGACAAAAATGTATGGACCCGTCCCACCAGTCTAAAGACAAAACCCTCATACAAGACTTCTGGGTTTTATTTATCTCCTCCCTCTTCTCCTAGGAAAAGATCCTTCTTCCTGCATCCCTTCCTTGCCCTCCCCTTCTACTGGAGGCACTGAAACCACTAGATTCATTGAATCAGTCCTTAAAGCACGCAATCTATCATTATCAAAGTTCAAAAAAGGTGCTGGATGTATATGATTGCTTGGAAGGTGATGATTTTGGAGGCTCTGGAGAGGTTTTGGCTGATCCAGTGGCTGAACCACACCCGGCAACACCACTTCATGCCCTAGGATTTGAAAGGGCTGAGAATTTACTGACAATATCTGCTTTCCAATAGAACAGAGAGGGGGAACAGGTTATGGCTCCTGATTGTGAGACGGACCTTGACACTTCATCAATTCAAGGCCAATTTTAACCTTTGGTTAATCTGTTCAAGTATCTCACAGACAGTTTTATTTTTGGACTGTCAACATCTAGCCTTCTGTGTTGATGGCTTTATACTTATCAACACTTGAACATCTCATTTTTTTTAGGCTTCTGGTCACCTGCTGAGTGACAGGGCATTATTTTTGTAATATTTAGGTGGACTTCAAACATTGCTTTACTGTGGTTGTAATATTTTGAAGTAATAGAAAGAAACACAACTACCGATTAACAAAAAAAAAACATGTAGCATATCAAACCAACTAACATGGTGCAGTTGACCAAGAGGAGTGGAACTTCCACTTCCGTGTATCAATATATTTGTCAAATAACATATAAATGTATTTTTGCTACATATAATTAGGTTACTTGTTGAATTTAATTTAATAAAAAAATTTCACTATTACTGTTCTATTTTTTAAGGAAATTCCATTCTAATATTATTTTTTGTAAGTCTAGCTGTTGGAATTCTAGCTGTTGTTGAGAAGTCTCATAATTATTGCTTATTAAATTATTATATATGTTTTTGGAAAGTCATTTTGATAAATATTTAATTTTATTTCCACATTGACATATTAATATTTTTTTTCTAATTATAATTATATTAAGTTTTTATATGACCAGTGAAACACAAGTGTAGAGTGCATGTAATTTTTTTTTTTTTTAAATATGATTAGAAATTACGAAAATATGATTTTAATGATGAGATTGCAGTGAGAGAATTTCAATTCATGAGTTTAAATTTGAAATAATTTGTTGTAGACATGGAAGTTTTTTTTTAACACAAATTTGAAATAATTTTAAACATGGAAGTTTGTTTTAAACCATTGTTATTCAATTCAACTTCAGTGGCCTCTCCTTCAAGCAAACCGAAGGAAGTTCTAGAAGACTAGAAGTTGAAGAATAAATAGTTAGTAAGTAACTATTGTCAAAATGTCAAATCATTCCATCATATTGAAGGGTCGTTGGATGTGTGTATTCAAATTAACTAGAACAATGTGTTGATACCAAGTACCTCTTAAGATGATGTTAATTGCAAGAAGAAGGGAAATCACTTCTATTGACATCTGACATCTTATGTTCAATTTATCGTAACCTTATATTCAATTGTCATGTTTAAAATACTTAAACTAAAATTAATATGGTAATTTATCATTTTCTTTATTTAACTCACTTACTCCATTCTTCAAAATAATGTGGTGCTAATTAGGATCATAGTCATAAATAGGTGGTTATTCCTTCTATTTTGAGTGTAGGATTTAATTCTCATATTTTCTACTTGTCCTGTATTCTCTCGAGTGAGCTGTAGCGACCTAAGGTAACATAGAATGTAACATTTCTTCCTCTAGGTATTGTCTCAAACTGAGATACTAAGAACAAGATGAATAAATAAGAAACAAATAAGAACTCCAGGGAAGCACCAATGCTAAAGATTTAGAAAATATTGTATAAAGAGAGGCATCTTATCTTTATTATTATACTAAGTAAGGACGTATTTTGAATGATAAAAGGAGAAAAGAGAAATACCCACTTTCCTCTGATCACATATTTTTGAGTCTTTTATTTTCTAAAAATATTTGTAAATTTTAGTTACACTTAATTAGGTGTCTGATTTGTAAGTATTTTGCATTGCATTTTTTTTCCTCTTTTTTGAATTTCAATTGTGAACTACCATTTCTCTTTTTATCTAAGATTTTATTTCACTTTTCTCTTTTTAATTGTACATTCCATTTTAGATGCTTGCTTATTTAACTTTGATGCACAACTTCCTAAAAAAGAGAGAAACACATGAAAGAGAAAGCACTAGACAAAAACAAAATTTGCAAACAAATTCAAATGAAAGACAAACAAAATATCTACAATTAAAGGTGTATTCTTCTTCTTCTTCTTCTTCTTTGTTTAAATATCATTCTAGCCTTCTATATTACATATTTCATTCTTATCCTTTCTTATTTCCTTGTTATTTTTCATCCACATCACCACACCTGACTGCATCAACCTTCCACCACCTCCACCACCATCCCCACCACCACAACCATCAAATCCATCTCAACAACACCAACCATCATCCGTGCAGTCCCACCACAAAACCAACACCAATTGAATAAGAAAATTTCAATTACATGAATTAAAAATTTTGACATTTCTTTTTCTTATTAATTTTCTTCTAATTCTTCTTGACCATCATTGGAACTCAAAAATCATCTTCACCGGCAACCACGTTAACTTCCACCTCTACATTTCATAGTGTAATTCATCATGAGTTTAGTTTGTTGATGTTCTTTTCTTACCATGTATGTCATTATGGTTCTTTCTGCTCACTTCTTGAACTCCATGTTGGAAGAGCACAATATGATTACTTTCATAGTACGTATATTTTAAATTTCTATAATGCAACATAAATAGATTTATAGGAAATAAGAGATAATAAAAAAGGTTGAACAATATTATGGAAAGCGTGTTTCTTAATTTTGTGATCATAGTATATTATTTTATCGTAAGTTCTATCCTTATAATAACATAGTGTATTTCCTATTACTAAAAGGAGAGCAGTTATAATTTTTAGAAATAGTATATTCAATGTCTTATGATCATTAAATTATCCTTAATTCTTAATTTCGATGAAATTTAAGTACATTAAGTCGACTTTTCAGTAGACATTGATAAAAAAACTTTTATTATAATATCTTTTTCAGTTCTAATTTTGTTATAATTCCTAACAAAATAATTCTTATAATAGATTTGATACATGAAAACAAGTATGAAACTAAATTAGTGAATTTTTTATCTAAATGTATATACGATTACTCATGAAAGTGTTTCTAGTGTAATTAGAAAAAAAAAATCATGTTTTTGCTTCTTTATCGATTCTTGAAGGATCATTCTATCATGTTAGGAAGGAAACGATCAATTTTATTTTTATAATATTATTTATTTATAAAAAATTAGGACGGAAGAAACTTAAAATCATTGGAAGATCAACATCTCATATGTTCTGAGATTTCTGTTTTGATGTAATGAGGTATATAATTTTTTTTTCGACTCTTACCTTGGTTAATAAGTGTTTTAGTAATACTTTTATGAGTCCTTTTCAATATAGATTTGTTTTTTTCCTCTTCTTGATTTTAAGACTAATTACTATTACTGTAACACCTGTAAAATTCACTTTGTAATTATTTACATTTTATGAATTTTATTTTCCTGAACAGGTGTTACTGTTCCGAGGCCCATTGTGTGGTCTGGTGCTTTTGGGCTTGGGCCTCGTGGATTGGCTTCTTTTTGCGTGT
>JAMKQA010013828.1:0-16765 GCA_024699735.1 Posidonia australis
CACATTCATTTAGTCTTGTCACATCCATACACATTAGCATGATTAGAGCATGATCCCAATTTAGCAAACATTCATCAAACCTTCAGCAAGCATTTGGACTAGAAAGACCGATTTTCTCGGGCGTACGAGGGTGCCTAACACCTTCCTCGTGCGTAATAGGAATCCTTACCCATCCTCTGGTTAGCAGACATCCAGCCTTCCCATTTGCATCCCATGCATTCATCCTTTTGTGGTTTTCCTCGTCTTTCCCTTAAAAGACTAGGTGGCGACTCCTTTTTCTTTTTCTTTTATCCTTGCGCCTTTGCCATCATCGGCATGGCTGTGGTCTCCTCTCCACCCCTCCCTTCGGGTCGGGCGGTCAGTCAGACGGACACGATCACACATCCTTTTGTGATTTTCCTTGTCTTTCTCTTAAAAGACTAGGTGGCGACTCCCTTTTCTTTTCTTTTATCCTTGTGTCTTTGCCATCATTGGCATGGCTGTGGTCTCCTCCCCTTCCCCCTCCCTCCGGGTCAGGCACAAACGGTCACAGAGGCCAACACAATAATGTTGCAGATACATGCTGGAACGTGCGGGCCTCACATGAATGGGGTGCTATTAGCCAAGAAAATAATGTTACAAGGCTAATTTTGGTCAACCATGGAGGCAGACTACTGTAAGTTTGTGCGAAGATGCCACAACTACCAGATTCACAAGAATTTCAACCATGCACCCCCACAGCAGTTGCATAATATGTCCACGCCATGGCCATTCCCCACTCGGGGAATCAACATCATAGGCGCCATTCATCTAGCAGCATCCAACAGGCATCACTACATTCTGGTTATCATTAATTACATCACCATATGGGTAGAGGCAGCCTCCCACTCACCACTGTAGTCACAAAGAAGTTCATCAGGAGCAACATCATCGCTCAGTACAGGATCTCCCATGCCATTGTCTCCAACAATGGGACAAATTTCACAGCCAAGAGGATCTAGGATTTCTTACAGAGTCTTCGTATCAAGCACCACTGATTCTCACCATACCGTCCACAAATGAATGGAGCAATGGAGTCTGCCTATAAGAATCTAACCAAGATCTTGAAGAAGATGGTAGAAACTCACAAGGACTAGCATGACAAGTTTTGTATGCACTATGGGCCTATAGAACGTTAGTTCGGACCTCAACCAGTGCAACACCATGCTCTCTAGTCTATGGCATGGTGGTGGTTCTACCTATCGACATGGAGATGCCCTCACATAGGATCTTACGAGAAGCTAAACTGGAAGAGGCAGAGTGGGTTGAAGATTGCTAACTGCAATTGAATCTAATACACAAGCACAGATTGCAAGCCATCCACCACACACAATGCTATCAGAAGTGAATGGCAAGAGCTTAATGGAAGAAAGTAAGCCTAGGAGTTTTGCGCCAGGTGACCTAGTTCTACGCACTATTTGTTGGATCCATAGGCTTCACTAGAAGGGGGTGAATAGTGAATAACAAGATATTTTACAAATTAAATATTTATATTACAATCTCAAGCAACTGGACAATGATTTGAAAAGTAAGTTAATTCATGCACAGAAGAGGATGAGAAGCAATGAAAAACACAAAGAATTTTATAGTGGTTTGGCCAAACCTCAGTCTAGTCCACTCCTCAAGACAACCTTGAGAGTTCCCTTTAACTACTTAAAGTAAACACTTACTTAATAGGCAAATCCTTGCCTACAGCCGTAAACTGCGAAACCTTCTTCCAACCAGAGAATTACAATGATTGCTTGATCACATAACCTTGAATCTTTCCCGCAAGTGTCAATGTCTTGATAAGTTCTTTGAATCAGTGGACTTGGGAGAAATTTTGCTAAGAATGTAAATGGAGTTTTAAGCAAGGGTAGTAATATGAGGAGAAAGGGATTAGTAGTGCTTGATGATCTTAAGGAGTGATTAGGAGGCCTTTCTATAGGTTTAAGGAGGGAAAATACTATGTCTACCGACTAGTACAATGGCTAGTAACGGCTAGTTACTTCAGAAGACCGGTCATGTTTCGGAGAGCCATTTTACTTTGTAATAGTGCTTTTCACGGGTAATTCGGTATGCCAAAATAACTTCGGTATATCGAAATCATCTGATTCGTAAAGTCAAAAATATCCAGTGTGTCGTTTTGATCTCTGCTTCCATCCTCTACCTTTTATATTTAGGTGTGTCGTGTCATGTAACGATTTTTCCTGATTCGGTATGCCAAATTTGTTCGGAGTAACGAATTTCATCTTATAATTACAGAAGTTCACAAACCACTTTTTCACATATGTTATACCATTATTTTTCGGTATGCTGTTTTTACACCCTTTTTTAATCAATAATAAGTACAATAAAACTTTACGCTTTAGTACAAGAATTTTCATGAAAGTCCTGTTTGCTTCCTTCATTTCCGCCACTGTGATAATTCACATGTGCTTTTTGATACAACAATAATTCTCTAACTATTTTGTTAGATTATATTGGATTACTTTTGTTATCATCAAAATCATCATAAATTATTCTTTTATTCCAACAATCTCCTCTTTTTTAATGATGGCAAAACATATTAAACTTTCAAATGCTCGCCCTATCAATATGCATGGATGAAATCTAACTGTTTGCATAAAAAGTTATTTCTAAATAATATGCCTTAATTCATATGTGAGATATGTAATTATGAATAGTATGTCTTTTCATTGCCTTGTATAATATGCCTTTTCATCATGATATGCCTTTTTAGCATAGATTTTTCAACATGGTTTTAGCATGGATTTTTTAACATAGATTTTATCATGGAATATTATGTATTATCTCCCCCTTTTTGTCATAATCAAAAGGAATCAACTCACCCTGACACAAGTACTCAAGAATCAAACAAAAAATCCAACAAGAAATATCAAATGCAATAAAGCAAGAGCAAGTAGGATTAGTCATTAATATGTCCAGAATAGATTATGTATCAATGTCGATACATATCACAAAACTACAATGAACAAAAACAAAGAAATTCCTTGCAATCACTTAGGAGGTGAGTCTCTATGAATGTACTCCTGCATATCAGCATGGTACTCCTCAAATTACTCTTGTAGGCTTTTAACCTAGAGTGAGTGATTTTTGTTGTTTCTTCAAGTTGTGATAGGATGACTTCCATTTGTGCTCAATTTTCCTCATGCTATTGTTGTTGATGAATTTTCAATTCATTAATTTGTTGTTGTAGCATGTCAACCTTTTTGGCAATCGAGTCCTCTTCTTCTTCAGAACTTTCGAAGTCTTTCTCAACTTTTGGAGCACTAAAAGATGAGGAATGGGAACTTTTTTTTGCCTTTGACCTATCAATTGCTTGTTCCATTTTTTTTATGGCTAAGGTTTTTAAGGGTTTAGTTCTGAAAACCATTCTAGATTCATTTTCAAAAGGAACATCAAAGTTCTCAAAGAGATAGGTAAGGATCGAGCCAAAAAATAATTTGGTTTTAACATGGGTCATGCAATGAACGATAACTCTAGCCAAATTGACTTGTATTTTCTTGGTAATTGCAAATACAGCTTTACAAGTGAGTTGACTTAATTCATCAAAATATCCTTTCTTTTGGACAATATTAGCTGCTATGATATATGCAATTATCCTAGATTGTTTGGTAAGTTGGTTGATTTTATTTGGTTTAAAGGTGCTCCTAGGGTTTAGGGAAATGACTTTGTTAAAATCGGAATAGGACCAATTAAGTTCATAGATTGAGAGTGTGATATCTACCCTAGATGAAGGAATTTTAAGTAACTGACCTATGAGTACATCATCAAAGGATATATCTATGCCAACTAAATAGGATTGTATAAGGTAATGAGAAATAGTCATATTGGCATAAAACTTAGAGATCAGCTGGGGATAATAAAATCTATCACCCATGGATCCTAGAAATGGAACAAGCATTTGAAAAGAAAAAAAGGGACTCAATGGATCCAAGTTCCGAAAAAATTACCCTTCTCCCTGTTAGGACTTCTCTATTTGCAAATCTCTCTTGGTGTGCCCATTGAGCCTCTTCATCTGCAAATCGGAAGGAGTGATCACCAACGGAAGGCAAAGAGTCATGAATCTCGGCTTGCTTGCGCTTTGGACGGGAGGCCATTTGTTTCCTTGTAGCCATGGCTATGGAGATGGTAAAAATGCACTTGAGATTTGAAGGAGAGTGGAGAAAAAGAGAGAGGAAGGCTTGATCAATGGCTAGAGGGTTTGGGGAGTAGTTTCGGAGTGCCACCGGAGGGGATGAATACGAGAGAAGTGAAAGTGAAAAGTAAAAATCTAAGGTTATAGTATTTGACATGCGGAAATCGGTATGCCGAAATACAATCAGTATACGGAAATAAGACATTTAAAATGATCGGCACAGGGGATTCGATAGACCGATGATAAACGACATACCAAAAAATAGGTTCTTGAAAAATCTAATAGAAATATTGGTAGACTGAAATTTTTCAATGTACCAAAATAGGAATTTTCGATCATCTAAGATATAATCAAAAGATCTTTAAACAAATCTCAGAAAAATTTGGTGTTCCGATAAAAATCGGTAGACCGATACAAAGAAATTCGGTATTCCGATACAAATCGGTAGACCGATACAAAGAAATTCAGTATACCAAACATTTTCAATGTACCGAAATGATTATTTTTGCAATGATTTATATTATATCTGATAGTGTACAAATACCAAAATCTCTTCTAATCTTAGTGAATTGTTGTTCATCTAGGGGTTTTGTAATTATATCTACAACTTGTTCTTTAGTTGGAATAAATTCTAATTTTATATTATTTTTAAGAACATTATCTCTTAGGAAATGATGCCTAATTTCAATATGTTTAGTTCGTGAATGATGTACAGGATGTTTAGATAGATTAATGGCACTTGTATTATCACAATATATTGAAGTTATTGATAAGTTTAAACCAAAATATTTTAATGTTTGTTTCCTCCAAAGAATATGTGCACAACAACATCCAATTGTAATGTACTTAGCCTCGGTTGTTGAAAGTGTCACGCTATTTTGTTTCTTACTAAACCAAGAGACCAAGGAATGTCCCAAAAATTGACATGTTCCACTGGTACTCTTCCTATTAGTCTTAAACCCAGCATAAACAACATCGCTATACCCTACTAGGTCCAAGCTAGTCTTGCTAGGGTTGAATAACCCATATCCTATAGATCCTTGTAGATATATTAGTATTCTCTTAACCGCGATTAAATGTGATTCCATAGGAGAGGTTTGAAATCTGGCACATAGAAATACACTAAACATATGTCTGGTCGACTAGCAATTAAGTACAACATGGATCCTATCATTCTCTTATACAATTTTTGGTCCACTTTTTGTCCTGATTCATCTTTTTCTAATCTTGTGGATGTACGCAGAGGGGTTTTAGCTATTTTGCTATTCTCCATCTCAAATTTCTTTAATAATTCATTGATATATTTTTCTTGATTTATAAATATTCCTTCTTTAGTTTGTTTTATTTGAATCCCTAGAAAGAATGATAATTCCCCCATCATACTCATCTCAAATTCTTTTTGCATGATTGTTGAAAATTCATTACATAATTTCTCATTTGTGGATCCAAAAATAATGTCATCTACATAGATCTGGACTATTAATAGATCCTTTTCTACTTGCTTTGTGAATAAGGTTGTGTCTATTGCACCAATTGTAAAATTATTATCAATTAAGTATTTTCTTAATGTTTTGTACCAAGCCCTTAGTGCTTCTTTTAATCCATAAAGTGCCTTATTCAACCTATAAACATGATCTAGATAGGTCTCATTTTCAAATCCCGGAAGTTGCTTAACATAGACCTCTTCTACAAATCCATTTAAGAATGCACTCTTGACATCCATTTGAAATAACATAAAACCTACATGGCTAGCATAAGCTAAAAGCATCCTAATTGATTCTAATCTAGCCACAGGAGCATATGTTTCATCAAAGTCTATTCCTTCCTCTTGATTGTATCCTTGTGCTACTAATCTAGTCTTATTTCTAACTACATTTCCTAATTCATCTAATTTATTTCTAAATATCCATTTAGTTCCAATTATTTGGTAATTTTCTGGTTTTGGAACTAATTCTCATACATTGTTTCTTTCAAATTGATTTAATTCCTCATGCATGGCATTAATTCAAAATTCATCACTACAAGCATCATTTACATTTTTTGGTTCAATAGATGATACAAAGGCATAAGTTGCGCAACTGTGATCAAAATGAGATCGTGTTTGGATTCCTTTGAATACTTCACCGATGATGAGTTCCTTGGGATGTCCAGACACATATTGCCAATCCTTATGACTAGGTTGTTCATCCTTAAGTTCTTCTTCCTTATTTAGGTTATCTAATGTATTTTCATTTATTTCTTGTTCATCATGTATATTTATTATTTTAGTTTCATTGTTTTCTTCAAAATTTACATGCATTGATTCTTCCATTATTAGTGTTTTATTATTGTATACTCTATAAGCCTTACTCCTAGAAAATATCCAAGGAATATTCCTTCATCAGATTTGAGATCAAACTTTTCTAAATTATTCTTAGTGTTTAAAATGAAGCACTTGCATCCAAAAACTTTAAAGTAGGAAATTCTAGGGGTCTTGCAAAACCAAAGCTCGAATGGAGTTTTATTTAAATTAGGTCGAATCAAAATTCGGTTCAAAATATAACAAGAGGTATTTACGGCTTCGGCCAAAAAATGCTTTGGCAAATTTCTTTCACAAAGCATGGTCCTAGTCATTTCTTTGAGTGATCTATTTTTTCTTTCAACAACTCCATTTTGTTGAGGGGTTCTTGGAGAAGAAAAACTATGTTCAAAACCATTTATTTCACAAAATTTCAAGTTCGTCATTTTCAAATTCCCCTTCATGATCACTTCTTATTTTAATGATTTTTGCCCTTTTTCATTTTGAACCTTTATGCAAAACTTTTGAAATTCAGAGAAAACATCATTTTTATTTGCTAAGAAAAAAAACCCAAGTAAAGCGTGAAAAATCATCAATAATTACGAAAACATATCTTTTACCCCCTAGACTTAATGTTCTACTAGGCCCAAACAAATCCATGTGAATTAGTTTCAATGGTTGGTTAGTAGAAACCATGTCTTTTATTTTGAAAGAAGATTTAGTTTCTTTTCCAAATTGGCATGCATCGCATAATTTGTTCTTTCTGAAATCAATTTTTGGTAAGCCAATAACAAGATCACCTTTGGACAATTTAGATAGCTGATCCATATTTGTATGGCCAAGTCTCTTATGCCATAACCAATGTTCGTTATTTGACGAAGCAAGGCAAGATATGACTTTATTAGGTTTGTATGTGATTTTTATTTTGTAGATATTATTTTTTCTATTTCCAATAAATATGGTTTCATTTGTTTTTGAGTCGATTATAGTACATTAAATTTTATCAAACAATACCTTATAACCTACGTTACACTATTGGCTAATGCTAATCAAGTTATGCTTCAAGCTATCGACTAATAAAACATTCTCTATAGAAGGATTTTCAGAATTACCGACATTTCCAATCCTGACAATCATTCCTTTAGCATAATCTCCAAAAGTGACTTCTCCTTCTTCTTTAGGACATAAAGAGCATAGAAGAGTGTGGTCTCTGGTCATATGACGAGAGTAACTACTGTCAAGAATCCATTTTGAGTTCATCATGTACCTACATTATAAGATGAAAGCATAGTCTTAGGAACCCATATTGTATTTGTTTTCTTTGAAGAGTTAGTTTTCTTATCAAACCACCTAGAGTACTTCTTTACAACAAAGATATATTTTTCACTAGTTGATGCTCTTATAAAGCCATTTTCATATGGTATGCCATTAAATTTCGAATATCATAATCCATGTTTTTGAAATGTTGGTCTTTGACTGGTGTGACCATGCCGGTGGAACCCTGCACGGCTCTCCTCTACCGGGTGAGTGGAAACACATGAGGAGACCCGATATGGTCACGGCGAAGATGGTGAATCTAGACAAGAAGACTAGACTCAGAGACACCAAGGAAAGATGAGAAAGGATAAGGAAAGGAGTCGCCACCTAGTCTTTTAATGGAAAGATGAGGAAAACCAAACACACAAGAAAACAATGAAGCAAACAAGATGATGAAAACATGTGTGCTCCGTGCCTAATGGATATAATGCACAAATGAATGCGGGTCGGAGAAAGGGTAAGGATTTTGGTTACGCATGGGGAAGGGGTTAGGCACCCCCATGCGCCCGAGAAAACTCGGTCTTTCTAGGTTTCCTACTTGTCAATGGTCTAATGGGTGTGTGCTTGATTATTCTAAATGCTCATGCTAACGATGACTGAAAACATGCCAAATCAAAGAGAAAAATGAAATAAAGGGAAAAAGTTAATCCGAGGGTCAAATGTAGGCATTGAGAATGCTGCTTTACTGTAAGACCGTAGGTGATGAGGAAAATCATAAAAGTCGAGAAATTCTCAGAAAGTGTCTCGCGAATCAGCGAAAATTTGGATAAATCCGAGAAAATCAAATTGGGGAAAATAATTCTCTTTTCGGGACCATGTCGGCTTTGATAAGCCTTTTATTGTACGCCCTTGGGCTATGGAAAGCCAAATCAAGTCAAATGACACGAAAATCGGAAAGAATCTAGGAAACAACGAGAAAACCAAGCTTGCAGCGAGTCAAAAATGCGTGCGCAATGTAAGGAAGAAAAGTCAAGAAAACTTGCATAAAAAAGTGCAACAAAATGCGCAAAATGCATGTATGACTGTAAGAAATGAATTCCAAGGGCCTTTGTGCAAAAAGCCCAAATTCTGAAATAAAACTAAAATTCTGAAGCCTCGATCATAAAAAATACATAGGAAAACACAGTCTACGTAATTATGAAGAAATCTAGGGTCAAATGTGCAAATATGTGCATTTCTGGCCAAATTCGTGTTTCCTAGATGTTAGAATGCAATTCTGCCACTAAAACAAGAAAATGGATTCAGGAAAGTCTCAGAAAGGTTCAAAACAGTCATTTTACCCTAGAAAACAGGCACTCAATGTAAAATCTATAAAGTGCAGGGGCTAAAATGCAATTTAACCAGAAAAACAATGTATTCAGAAGATTTCAAAGAAGTTTAGGGGCTAAAATGCAAATTAACCAAAGAAAATATGCATTCTAGAGAGTTTCAGTAAGTTCAAGGGTTAAAATGCAATTTGCCCAAAGAAATATGCATTCTGAAAGGTTTCGAAAAAGCTCAGGGTCTTAAATGCAAAGACATTGGATTAATATGCATAAAAAGATACTCTGGGGGTTTTCGCTAAACTTTTAAACCTGGAAAACATTATTTTGAATGTTCAGGGAGCATAATGCAATATTTTCAGTTAAAACTTTATTCAAACGATTTATGAAAAGAGATTCAGGACCTAAGTGTAAGAAAAGGACCTATTTGTAATAGAAAAAAGGACCTAAATGCAACAGACAGAAAGTTACAGAAATTTATTAAAATAAAAATAGTTTTTTTAAATTTCTTAAAAGAAAAGGTAGCGGCGGCTACCGAGGACAGAGCTCTGCCGTCGACGACCGCTGGAGAGGCAAACAGAGGCTTTCCGGTGGGAAGCAAGAAGAAGAAAAGGGAAGAAGATCCAACGACTTGGATCGAGGATCCGACGGTAGGAGTGGGCCTCCCACCTATCTCGCCGTCAAGGCACTCCGACGACAGCATCGGGGAAGAAGGGAGACTGCTGGAGCCACGGCGCGGCGATCTGGAGGTACTAGAGGAGCCTTTTTCTTCTTCCAGAAGCGAGTATGGTGGATGATGACGCGAAAGGGAGCTCCGCCTGCCGTCAACGTCTTTTCCTCTAGCGAGCGAGGTCGCGGGCATGTTCCAAAGGTCGTGGTGTGGATCTGAAGGCTCTGGAGTACTAGAGGCATGCCATGGAAGCTTTCTGGAGGCTCAGAGCAGCGTGGAGTGGCTGGAGGCGTGCGTTCCTGTTCTGGCTCCGATCATCTTCTCCAACGACGATGGAACGTCGCGATTCCGGCGATCCTCTGGTGAAGACCTCCGCAACGATCAGAATGGGAATTGGAGGGGCGGAAAAGCAAGAGGTAGGCTAGGAGAGGTAGACCTAGGGTTCTAGGACCAAGGACAAGCCTTGGACCAGCACCTCCACCTATATCGCCGGAAAATGGCGACAGCGAGGTCCAAGGAGCGATTCCGACCAAAGGATGCGTTTGGCTTGATTAGAAATGATCCAGAAAGACTAAGAAAGCTCTAGGAAACTGAATTCGAAGCTAAATGAGGCTGGAGGAGGGCGTACATGGCCTGACGACGCACGTCTCCTCCGCAGCTAGCCGGAAGTGGCCTGAATTCTCGACTTCTCACCTCTGCGAGCCCCTCTCTCTTTCTGGAATTCTCCCTCGCTCTGGAATTCTCTGTTTTTCTCTCGCCCAAAAGATGACCTCCTCATCTCTGCCTCTGCTGCTTCTTTTATAGGTGAAGCTCTGGCGGCTGTAACAACCTGTAACAATCTCAACAAAATCCTAACAACTAACCAACTCTGTAACAAACTAAGAAACCTCCTAATAGACTAACCACTTGTAACAACCTTGCTATCCCCCGCGCACCCCGCTGCCTGCCCAAGCACCGACAGTGATCGACGGTTATGATGAGGGAACCAGCCAGGTGCATATGTCTAGTGCGGCTCTATGGTGCGCCTACGAGATGCGCCTGTCTGGTGTGCCAGATATGTGCACCAGTGAAGTGTGCCTGTCTGGTGTGCCAGAGATGTGCGGCTGCATAGCCCCGAACCACGGCTCAGACCATTTGTTGTTGGGTTTGGTGTTCTTTGGCTTTGGGACAAAACCAGGGTTTGAGCTCACTTGTGATCAAAAGCCCAGCCACCATACTTTATCCTGCAAGCCTGCAAAATTGCAAAATTGGGGTGTCTACAACTGGAAAGTAGTTTGTCTAGATTTTCTTTGTCCTTGGTGAATTGTGTTACTATATAAAGTAAGTCTTTGCTTTTATTCTTTAGAGAGATAATATCATATTCAAGATTTTTAATTTTATATTTCATTTGTCCAATACTCATGCTTAATTCAATATTTTTATCGTTTATTTCATGATTTTCATCACTTAAGATTCTTCCTTCCTTAATCAATTCTTCATTTTCGTTTGACAATTTTTCAATTTGTTTGGTTGATTTTAATTTTAGCATCTTGTATTTTGAGTAGAGTTCATCAAAAACTTCTATAAGTTCTTCTGTATTGATTTCACTTTCATTTAGAGAGAATTCCTCATCACAAGCCATAAAGCATATGTTTGCTTTCTTGTCATCGGAGTCCTCATCTGATGAAGAGTCACTTTCATCCCATGTTGATTGGAGAGCTTTTCTTTTAAATCTTCTCTCATTATTTTTAGATGTTTTCATTTTTAACAATAGGCAATCCTTTTTAAAATGTTCGGGTTTGTTACAATTGAAGCATAATGGGGTTTCTGTTTGTGAATTGTTCTTTTTCTTGAAGAACATACTTCCTTTCATGAACTTTCGAGTTAACAAGGCTACATCTTCCTCTTCTGCTTCCTCACTTTCAGAGTTGTATGTATCTAAGGTGATTTTTAGAGCAATATTTTTTTCTTTTGGTTATCTCATTTTCTTTTTTTTCTTTTTCTTTTTCTTTAATTTGTACTTCATATGAGATTAGATTACTAATTAAATCCTCTAAGGAGTATTTTGACAAATCTTTGGCTTCTTCAATAGTTGTAGTTTTCTTTTCCCATTCACTAGTTGGAGACCTAAGAATTTTTTGTACCAAATCAGATTGAGGGATGACTTTCCCAAACGAGTGTAATGCATTTGTTATGTCACTAAACCTAGCAAACATTTCTCCAATAGATTCTTCTTGGTTCATTTTGAATAGTTCATATTTGTAAGTTAACATGTTGATCTTAGTCTCTTTTACTTGATTTGTACCTTCATGTGTAATTTCTAAGTTGTGCCAAGCTTCATGTAAGGTATTACAATTTGATATTTTATTAAATTGCTCTTGATTAACGGCACAAAATAATATATTAAGCCCTTTTACATCAAGTTGTGCTATCCTCTTTTCTTCATTATTCCATTCCTTATAAGATGCATTATTAGGGGTGTAACCAGTGATGACAATATCCCATAATTCAAAGTTTATAAATTTTAAATAAATTATCATTCTGCATTTCCAATAACCATAGTTTAAACCATCAAAAAAAGGAGGTCTATTTATACTTTGTCCCTCTACAATAGTGTTGGATGAACTAAAAGCCATATCTAGAAAATTATTAAGTCTTTTAAACCTAAATAAACCTTGCTCTGATACCAATTGTTGGATCCTTAGGTTTCACTAGAGGAGGAGTGAATAGTGAATAACAAGATATTTTACAAATTAAATATTTATATTACAATCTCAAGCAACTAGACAATGATTTGAAAAGTAAGCTAATTCATGCATAGAAGAGGATGAGAGGCAATGAAAAAACATAGAGAATTTTATAGTGGTTTGGCCAAATTCGGGCCTAGTCCACTCCTCGAGACACCCTTGAGAGTTCCCTTTAACTACTTAAAGTAAACACTTACTTGATAGGCAAATCCTTGCCTACACCCGTAAACTGCGAAACCTTCTCCCAACTAGAGAATTACAATGATTGCTTGATCACATAACCTTGAATCTTTCCTGCAAGTGTCAATCTCTTGATAAGCTCTTTGTATCAATGGACTTGGGAGAAATTTTGCTGAGAATGTAAATGGAGTTTTAATCAAGGGTAGTAATATGAGGAGAAAGGGATTAGTAGTACTTAATGATCTTAAGGGGTGATTAGGAGGCCTTTTTATCGGTTTAAGGAGGGAAAATACTGTGTCTACTGGCTAGTACAACAACTAGTAATGGCTAGTTATTTCGGAAGACCAGTCATGTTTCAAAGAGCCATTTTACTTTGCAATAGTGCTTTTCACAGGCAATTCGGTATGCTGAAATAACTTCGATATATAGAAATATTTTGATTCGAAATGTCGAAAATATCCGGTGTGTCGTTTTGATATCTGCTTCCATCCTCTACCTTTTGTATTTCGGTGTGTCGTGTCATGTACAGATTTTTCCTGATTCGGTATGCCAAATTTGTTCGTAGTACCGAATTTCGTCTTATAATTATAGAAGTTCACAAACCACTTTTTTCATACGATATACCGTTATTTTTCGGTATGGCGTTTTTACACCCTTTTTGAATCAATAATAAGTACAATAAAACTTTACACTTTAGTACAAGAATTTTCATGAAACCCCTTTTTGCTTCCTTCATTCCCGCCACAATGATAATTCACCTATGTTTTTTGATACAACAATAATTCTCAAACTATTTCATTAGATTATATTGGATTACTTTTGTTATCATCAAAAATTATTCTTTTATTCCAACATTATTCATCTCCCTAACGCTTGTAGTAAGTTCAGACCCAATTGGCAGGGCCTATTTATCATCAAACAGGTCTACTCTGAGGGAGCTGTAATCCTAGAGAACATGGATAACACTAAGCAGTCTGAGCTAGTCAACGCATGCTACATGAAGAAGTACTACCAATGATTGGAGGCTATATCCTTGCTCTGCACCTTCTACATCCTCATACATACTACCAATGATTGGAGGCTATATCCTTGCCTACAATTGTATCTCTGCATTACTTTTGCATTACAATCGTTGAATAATTCTTGCATGCATCTCACTACATTTTATGAAGCACATTCAACATCATTGATATCAGCACAATTAATAATAGCCCGATGACTAAAACTAGATCATGCATGCTTGTTTGGGAATGGAGTGGAACCACCTTAGTTGACACTATCTAGGTTGTCTGGAAAGTGTGGGAGCCACTATTTTTTGTTATCTAGATGAAGTGCTCAAATCACCTGAGGAACCTATAACTCTAGAGGGAGGAAAAAATATTAGGGTGAGAGAGAGAGTGAGCCAAGAAAATAAATCTTCACAAGGGCACAAAAAAAAGAAAAGAAAAATGAAGACAGAAGGCGTAGATAGAAGTCAGCTCTAGAGAGAGAGAGGCAGACAGAGTAGAGTAGCTTTATCCCTTCGACTTATTTTCGAGAGGAGTCGAAGCAAATGCTTGGGAAGCCCATATCCTCCGAAGGGCCTGGCCACCCCTTCATACATCAACAGTCCCCTGACTAGGCAGTAATTACCTCCAAACCAGGGATAGGGTGAATCTAAACGCCTAAGAGGGAGCAAAAGTAAGTGGAAAACATGAAAATAGTAGGAATAGGGTCCTATGAGGGTTGGCATGGAGTTCAGATCACCTCATCACCCACTCTAGAGAGCCACCAAAAAATCTAGCAATCCGGATAGAGTTTCCTGAGTCTTTGAACCATCCCTTCTCTACTTACAAGCATTTGAAGCAGTTCAAATATTGAGGGCATTGTCATCAATTTCAGAAGTCATACATCAAGCATGCATCATTCTCTTTAACATCATCCTAAGGCTTTGCCTGACCCTTTTAGCTAGGGGCATGCCAACTACTTTGTGACTAAGAAGGTTAGGGGGATACTTCCACAAGGAGCATGTTAGCTGCTTTATTGTCAAAAACTCTATTGTCTAACAATGGGCATGCCAACTGCCTTATGGACAGACACACAAGGCCAATACTTTAACTAGAGGCATGCCAGCTGCCTTATGGATTGAGACACAGGGCCAGTACTTCAACCAGACGCATGTCAGTTGCCTTATGATTGAATGTCTTTCCACCTTAACTAGGGGCATGTTGACTGCCCCTAAATAGGTGAGAAGTTCAATAGCAACAATCACTATTCCTGCATCACCTTAGGAGAACCAAGGTAACCAGATTACTATCCCGAAGGCAACTAGATTGCTATCCAACATAGTTATGGTAGATATACAAGGGTAGTAGAAAGTTCAAGATCAGATGAAGTGTTGTGGAATCCTCAAGGAGGCTCTTGATTTCAGTTAAGTATCATTGATGTCTGACGAGCAATTATATCCAATGCACATCATCAACGGCTGTTCAAAGCACCTTTTCTCAACGTATGTTAATGGCGAATGAAGCAAGCGAAGATTAGGTGCATTCTTGTGGTGTAACAGCAGTTCTAAACACAATTTATACATAGGCAAAGCTCACATTATCCTAAAACAAACAATCTATCGGTAGAAACTAAAGCAACTAAAGTATGCCTCAATCATCTAAGCCGCTCGATGCTCTCTTGGAACTACTAGCCTCGAGAAAGACAAGAGGACCAGGTGCAACCTCGCTGATGGGCCATGTCTCTTCAATCTCAACCTCGTACTCCATAGTGTATCTATCACCCTCCATAATAGCTATCCTGTTGGATTGAATACAGCCACACAATAACTGGGACAACTCTGTGGTCATGGCATAGGAGCTAAAAGGATATAACTAGAATTTGTCTGATGTTGGGCTCTGAGTAAAAGAATCTTGGCAGTAGTTGAATTGTCACATCAAGCTGATCAGGTGGTATCCCACACCCTCCATCAACCTTAGTAGAATGATTAGTGTCATGTTGTTGTCATTAAAGAAATTTGCAAATGGGACCGTGGGGGATGGGATGATGTGCTAGAGCACCTTATCCTCGATCAATTTCACCAGTCTCTCGTACGTCTCATGAACAGCAAGAATAGTGCAAGAGTTCTTGCTACAGTAGTAGACCTCGAAGGGAGAATGCTAAGGACGCAAAACCTCCACCCCTAGCTATGTGGCTAGCCATACTTGTTACCAGATAAAACAATCATTACTACTCAACAGGCAATACAGAAAATAGCAATTACAGAATATATTTTACCTTCACCAAAGCTCCATAGCCATAAAAGTGTCTGCAACGGCGTAATGACCAACCTAGGGCCCAATACATCTCAACAAGGATGACCAGAGTGAGATCAATCTGGCGACTGACCATCGCCAAAGCAATCTCTGTGACTTCAATGGCCACTGTCATCTAGCCATTGCTGAAGACTAGCTCTCCTAGGAAGCGAACAACGAAGCCTCACAGCCAAAGCTCGTCACCTAATACCGCATGCTTCTTAGAGACTTCATCAAAGTACCCCAACCTTAGCATTAAGGAATCACCATTTGTGCAAATAAGACGACGCCTGCATTTGCCAGTTGAGAGGCCAGACAATTAGTTCAAAATAGAAGCGTAACCATCAAGCCTCATGAATATGGTGGGGCCCAAAAGATTGGACAAGCTATAGATCCAATGAACTTCCTCTAAAGTGGGAGTCAGTTCCACGTGCCCAAAGCAGAACACGTGAAAAGCAGGCTTCCAAAACCAGACAACAGCACACACGAAATATGGAGACACCTCCACATTCATGATGTCTAGAAATTTTATGGAAATGCCCCAGATCAACAACTTTTCACAATCACTAGTCGTTAACATCCCAATCCACGACCAGAGGACATCCAAGCAATATACCAACATGACCATGGTAGGAAAGTCCTACTGTAGACACCCCAATTTTGAGCTCATTTGGCAGCAAGCTCCTCCGATTGATGCTCTGGTCGCGACCACCAAAATCGTAGTCCACATAGGTCCCAATCAGATCCACACTAGCCCACCTGACCTAGTAAAACACTACCCCATTAAAATCCACTAAAAAAACAAATAAAACACTTAATCTAGCTAAAATCCACCTAAAATCCAACAAAAACCCTAATCCACTTAAAACCCACTTAAATCAACCTAAAATCCAAT
>JAMKQA010013829.1:0-10558 GCA_024699735.1 Posidonia australis
GCATGTTTTCAGTTTAAAGCAAGATTGTTTTCTAGTTGTTTTCTCCCTTTGGATATTCAGTCCTTGGTCAGAATCTGGTAGGCTGGTTGCACTTTACTCCTACATGGAGAGCCTTGTGCATTAGCCCATGATCCAGAGACATGGTTGAATCCTGCTTCTCTCATTTAGCATGAATAGGGTGGAATCTTGTGTGAGGCTACAAGCCCTTGAGCACAAGGTCCACAAGTCATTACACTTGCATTTCCTTCACTTTTAAGGCATATTTTCCAAGTTTTGCGAAGGATTTTACATTGCATACTTTCCAGAATGCATTCTCATGTGATTTGGCACTGCATGGATTTCTGTTTTCCCTCAACACATCTCTCTGGCCCACATAGGAGCACATAGGTGGCGCACTAGACTGTTTTCAGTAGCACACAGCAGATTTTCATATGGTTTTTAGCATGCTTTCTTGACATGATTTGCATCTGGATTTTTCCTGGTTTTCTTCCTTGATATATCAGGAAGGCATAGCTCTGTTTTTAACCATTTTTATGCATGGTAAATTGCATTTGGCATGTAGTAAAGCAAGAATGAAAAATCACTCGAAAATATTAGATCTTTGATCTTATTTATGCAATATCTTTGCATCGACACTTGACCCATGATACCAGTGATCCTTCTGAGCACTAGGACACACCCTGCACCCCCTGCACCCTTATTTAGCATAAGACACCACTCACATGGCATGGCATGGCATATCACCCTCAGGCGTACAGAAAAGGCTGAAAAGTCGACATTTCATAAGCAAATGAGAAACCAATAGAAGACCGATTTATCGGGCTCACGAGGGTGCCTAATACCTTCCTCATGGGTAATAGGGATCCTTACCCATTTCTGGTTTATGACCTGCTTTTACATTGCATGATTTGCATGTTTTATATGGTTTTCCTCGTCTTCCATTTTAATAGACTAGGTGACGACTCCTGCATTTTTATTTTATTGTGTTTTTGCCGTGACTTTGTCGACCCTCGTGCTTTTGGCCTTTCACGTCGAAGTCCTCGAGGCTATCGCCGGCATGGTTACAGGAATTGGCGACTCCACTGGCTGTAACCAGATCCCAGCATTGTTTTGGTTTCTCCTTTGCTTCGGCTTCTCTCTTGCTTCGGCTTCTCTCCTTGCTTGCCTTTTCCATGCCTTGCATTTGTTATCCTTTTTAGTGGTGTCTTTTTGCATGCACGCCTTTTGTAATGTTGCTATTTCCTTTTACACGTTTGCCATGTCACCACTATTGCACATAATATGTACATATTTCTATTTGTTAATCCATGGCTAAAATGCATGTTTATTTCCCTTCTTGTATATGCCATGCTTAGGAAAGTAGAGACATGTTTGCTCTCCATATTTGGTTAATGAAAACATAAAAAGACCAAAATCAATAAATCATAAGGCAAACTAGTGACAAATTGCTAATCTTTCCCCCACGATTTAATAAGCTAGCAAGTAAAAAACTTAAAACATACTTTGCATACATCATATAGGGCATGCATCTTATCCTCTCCTAGGCTCGCCTATATAGTCTGAGAAGGACATTTCTCGGTGGCTCATCCTATGGCTTTGGCGTGGGAAGAAAAATCGGGTTAGTTCCCCCTTGTCCAGAGTCGTGTCGGTGTAGTAGAGGGTACAACCTACTGCTTTGGCAGAGGTCGAGGCCCCGAAAGCACCACCCGTTCACTGCCTAAGCTTTAGCTGGGATTTAGAATGGGGACCTTACTTTTTCTAAACTTGAGTAGGAGACCTATTCACCCTTATGTGAACCCGGAGTAGACAGCTTAATAGGACATCCCTAGATTGTGAGAGAGTGCATACTAGGGGCATTCATTTGCATCTCATACCACCATAATCATCGCATCTTTTCTAACTTGTCTGTTTATGTGCATAAGATTTCTGATCTGTGAGTTTCCTTAGCCTGAGCTGTGGACCCTTCCTTTCATTGACTCCATTTGCGACCTCATTCTCGATCGCATCTCGCGAGTTATTCATCACTTTCGACAATAGCTCGTCCTAGGATCTGTCCAATCCTTCCCAGCCGCAGTCCAATCCTTACTCACTCGCGATCCACGATGGCCCAGCATGCCAGCGAGTCCCTTTCCCCTGCTGTCTAGGAGGAGGTCCCTGTCTCGGGATACTCTTCCTTTGTGTTTGTTCCAATCATCTCTACTGCCTCCACTTTTGCCTTAGCCTCTGAAGGACCTCCACGACCTCAATTTCGTGTCCCTGGGGCAACCCCGCCTTCGAGACCACCTGTCTTGTCTTCTCCTACTGTAGGGGCCACAGCAGTTGAGTCTGTTTCCCCTCAGGCCTATGTGTTTACTAGCCCTCCTCCCACTGCGACTGTTTCAATAGTAGCCACCCCCCCAGTTCAGTCAACTGGGATCTTAGCCTCTTGTTTCCTCCCTTGTCTTGCCTCCATCCTTCGGAGCCACCAGTGACGATCCCATGACCGCGCAGCTGCAACAAATGTCAGCCCTCACCCAACAGCTGCAGGGATTGGCACTGGCACTCCAACCCTTTTCAATTTTGTCTTTCCTAGCTCCAGAGTTGCCTGCGCAACCGGCCTTAGGACCACAGTTTGCATCCACTACACTCCATCCATAGCTGTCGCCATCTCTTGTCTCTCTGGCAATAGGGGTGCCAACACTACCTTTTGTTACACCAGCCCATCACCCACCACAGCATGCATCCCTCCTATCTGGTGGCTAGCCCCCTAGGCCGGCGGGAGCACAACCCTTTGTGAGCATTGTACTGGATATCATGCCGGTCCAATAGCTCTTGCTCCCAGATTCTTGCATCACTCATTGCACCACCCCCTGCATTATCCTCCCCTTTTTATCACACACAAGCCTCATCCTTTATCCCACAACACACTACACCCATGCACGGGTACACTAGCCATCCTGCCGTAGCACTAGACGACGGAATGGTGGATCCGAAGGAGCCCTTAGGGGCGACCCATACGATGTACGCGGCACCTGCCTTTACTGCACAGTCCATGGCTGCAGTAGCTCCAGATGCTCTCCTCGCGTGAGTAAATGATCTAGAATGCACTCTCCGACAAGTGCAAGGTGGGGGTCGCCAGTCCTACCAATTCCGGGACCTCTGTTATTTCCTAGAGGCGACACTCCCCTCGAATTTTCATATTCCGGAATTTAAAAAATACAATGGTAGGGGCTGCCCAATTGCCCACCTTAAAGCCTATTACGGAGACCTTGCCTAGCTTCAAGCTAATGAAAGGTTGTTAATCCACCTGTTCCAAAAGAGTCTTACTGGGCCACGTTGAAGTGGTTCACTTCCCTCAACATGGCCACCATCAAGACTTGCGACGACCTTACACAGGCGTTCCTGGAACAATATTCCTTCAACCTCGACTTAGTCCCCAAGCGGGAGGACTTAGTTGCTCTCAAGCAGAGACCCCAAGAGACATTTGGGGAGTATCTTGGTCGTTGGCGCACTTTGGCTTCACAAGTCAAGGATAGACCCTCCGATAAGGAGTCTATCGAGATTATAATCCAGGGAGCACAGCCAGCGGCCAGGGCTCCGCTTAGCATCCAACCTGTCACCACTTTCTCTGCACTACTTCTGGCGGGCCCATGTTGAGAGTTCACTACACGGCGGTAGTTTTCCAACGCTCTCAGCATTTGCCAAGCAGGCCACTGCCTCACATAGTGGCCCTAGCATCAGCAACAGCAACAACAACAACACCAACCCACCCAGGAGGCGGGATCCCTCCAAAAATATTGTTTCCTACATCAGGTCCCCTACTACTCCGGTAAATTTCCGCCCACCCCTGCAGCGCCAAATAGTTTATGCACCCACGCCTACACCTAGAGCACAGCATGCATCACACATTACCCCCACCGCCACACCATTATATCCTAACCCACCGGCTAGGACGCGCCCACCATTGGCACATCCACAACTGAAGCGACAACGCCGTGATAGGCGCCACTATACAACTGAGGCTGCCTGAGGTGTGCCCTCTGCCTAATCTGCTGCCAGCCTGGTACAATGTCAATGCGTTTTGCAATTTCCATCGGGTGGCTGGCCACTCGACGGACAATTGTTTGACACTCACGGACGCTGTCAGGATTTGATTGACCAGAAGGTCATTGTGATTAATACCCAGGCAGCCACCCCAGCACACACCCCAGTAGCCGCTGCAGCACAGCCAGCACACCCCAGCATAGTTAGTCAACCCTTGCCACAACATCCTTCTTCGGGAGCGCCAGGCTCCTCGGGAGTCAATTTTGTTTCTTCTGCTTCTCTTTCTCTTGCTCCTTCTGAGTCTGTTTCTTCCCCCATCATCCCAACCAACTTGATTCATGACGAATCGTCTCCTTTTCCCCACCATTTGTATCGTTCATTCCTCAATAATTCTGAGGAATCTATTTTTATGATTCGTCCTGTCGTCGAGTCGGAATACTCTGAGGTGCCACCTGTAGTATATCCCCAGCCTCCAACTCCAGTTTATTTATCTACCTGGCCCCAATTTAGGCCAAGTCAGCCAGCACATCCTCAGACCCACCAGTACCCTCACCAATACTCCCAGCATCCTCAGGTTTACACCCTTACTCGCCCATATCCTTCAACCGCACCTGTACAATTAGCAGCCCGTCCCCCGATTGTTGTTACTCTGACCCATGACACGCATCGTGTTCTGTACAATTATGCCACAGGGATGTGTGCAAAAGAGACACGATCGGGCAGAGTGTACAAACCCCCAACAGCTTGGCCTAACCCCTCAACCCTAAACCCTAACCAGTTACAAGCCCAGCCATCTAGGTCATCAGCACTTGTAGTAGTAGCCCCTGCCCAACTCCAAGCACATTCTCCTCAACCACCTATGCCTAGAGTAGCACCATTCAATCCTACCACTAGCAGCCAACCTTCAGCTGACATCATTCCCCAGCTTAAGAAGGTTAAAGCCAATATTTCCATTTGGGACCTAATCCATACATCGGCTGAACACATAGAAGCTTTCCTTAGGGTTTTTCAAACAGCCCGTGTATCCCAAACTATAGAGCCTGCTACCCTGGAAAACATGGTAGGAATGATAGCGGCACCTTAGGTTATCTCCTTCTCTAGCCTAGAGTTACCTCCCTCTGGCACCAATCATAACTCTCCCATGTTCATCACTGCACAGTATCAAATCTTCCGCATCCCCCTCACATTGGTGGACAATGGAGCAAGCTTAATGTCTGCCCCTTGTGCACGACAAGTGAAATCAGATTCAAGTCTGAGGACATTACACCAGCTATGAAAGGGATGACTGCTTTTGATAATACGCATCATGATGCACTTGGGAGTCCTGATCATTCCCCTGACTATAGGCCCTGCTTGCTTCGATGTGGAGTTCTACGTCGTAGATATCGAACCTTCTTTCAATCTGTTGCTTGAACGCCCTTGGTTTCACAAGCATCAAATCATTCCTTCAACCATCCATCGTATGATTAAGTTTTGCTGGAATGACAATGTTGTTGTTGTCCTGGCAGAAGATATAGAGAAGGTTGAGTAAGTCTCAGCTCTAGCCCCTCAGACCATTCACATCGAGCCTAAACCTTTCGTTGTCCTCTATTGGGTTAATCGGTTTGAGCTGGTTAATTTTATTCCACCCTCAGAGCTTGCCGGCCATTTGGCCACTTCTGGCAACCCCCGTTTGATGGTCGACAACCTGTGTCACAAATGGGGATACGAGAAAGGATCGCCTCTGGGGCATTATGGTCAAGGAATCACCGAGCCGATCAAAGCCGAAGAACGGGTCGAGCGAGACGATTTTGGTTATGAGCAATGCTGCCAAAGGAAGAGATCACAACGCCAGGGTAAGTCTTCCAAGATGATTATTCCACGAGATTTATCCAATTTTATTAGCACAGGCATTATGTATCCGAACCACAGTTCATATGCAGTGTCAGCATCATCAGCTTGGATCTGCCTAGAGGATTCGTATCAGGACGGCGGTCGGCTAGAGCAGCAGGGTATATAGCAGGTGATCATGCAAAACAATAGACAAACAGAGCAGTCAGAAGCCCAGATTGTGGTCCAAGAAGCAGACTCAGATGATGACATCGGGGATCTGGATCTCTTATTTCAGGAGCAGCTAGATGTGCTTGCAAAAGATCTGGCAGAGCATGATCGCATAAGAAAGGGCAAAGCAGTTGCTACAGCACCACCAGCACAAGCATCAATACCACCCCAGGACCATGTTTCAATTATGGTCCTACGAGAAACAGACGTAAGGGATACTAGACCATTGGAGTTAATCTCCTGTCAGTCGAGAGGCGGGTCTAGTTGGTATTCGCAATATAAGCCTCACCTTGAGGGTGAGGATCAAAACCTTGAATCAAACACAAGTAGGACAGACGACGGTGGCCTCACCAGTTTACAGCAAAGCAGCCGCCAGCAAGCAGAATTTTGTACAGCTAACAAGAAAAAAGAAAATGCCAAAAAAATCAAAAACCAAAAATAAGGAGGCATCAACATCAGAGGCAAGGACTCCTAGCTCCTCGGATCATCCAGACAGGGAAACTGAAGAAGTAGCGCAATGTCGGTACAGTAACACGAAGGTCACTGTGACAGTCCTTAAACGCCATCAGGGCGCAGAATCAGAAGAGGTCTTCTTAGTTGACATAACAGACCCGGCATTTGAAAGAGAAATTTTGTCAAAACTAATTTCTAATGAAGAAGAGGATAAGGTACGTGGAGCAAACAATGAGGATGAGCCGTCACAGATTCCATTCTATGATAATGATCCATAAGGGCCAAATCTTCATGTAGAAGAGGAAACAGAGCTTATCAACATTGGCACGGTAGAAGAAATAAAAGAAACACGCATCAGTGCCAAGTTATCACCGCAAGCAAAGGCAGAGTTAATGGCTTTTCTAAAAGAATATGTAGATGTTTTTGCATGGAGCTATGATGACATGGTGAGATTAGACATTGAAGTGGTAGTTCATACATTACCACTAATACCCAATTCAATGCTAGTCAAACAGAAGCTCCGTAGATGGCGACCCCAATGGCTTTTAAAGCTTAAAGAGGAGATTATGAAACAACACAAAGTCAACTTCCTCAAAGTCGTGTTGTATCCTGAATGGCTCGCCAACGTAGTGCTAGTGCCGAAAAAGGATGGATGGGTTCGCATGTGCATAGATTATCGAGATCTCAACAAAGCAAGTCTCAAAGATGATTTCCTGCTCCCCCACATCGATATTCTGGTAGACAACACTGCAGGACATAAGATGTTGTCATTTATGGACGGGTTTTCTGGATACAACCGGATCAGAATGGCTGAAGAAGATATGGAGAAGACATCTTTCATCACTCCTTGGGGAGTCTTCTGTTACAGGGTGATGCCATTCGGATTGAAGAAAGCAGGTGCAACATACCAGAGGGCTATGACAGCTTTATTCCACGATCTTATGCATCAGGAGGTTGAAGTATACATGGATGACATGATTGCCAAATCTAAAGAGCCTGAGGACCATCTCACCTGTTTGAGAAGATTGTTTGAGCGCCTACGAAAGTATAAGCTCCGCCTGAACCCCAACAAATGTGTATTTGGGGTATCTTCTAGAAAATTACTGGGTTACATCATCAGTCAGAGGGGTATTGAAGTGGACCCCCACAAAGCCAGGGCTATTATTGACATGCCTCCCCCAACCACTGAGAAAGAGATTCGTGGTTTATTAGGCCAGCTACAATATATCAGCAGGTTCATTACACAGCTTACACCTATATGTGAGCCTATATTCAAGCTACTGAAAAAGAATGCTCAGACTTGCTGGAATGATGAATGTCAAGCGGCCTTTGATAAAATCAAGCAGCTTCTGGTAAAGCCCCCAGTTTTAGTTCCCCCCATGCCAAGGCGCCCTCTGCCATTATATCTCTCCACTACACAGTATTCCATGGGCGCAGTTCTAGGGCAGCATGATGAATCTTGGTGTAAAGAGAAAGCTATCTACTACCTCAGCAAAAAGTTCAATGACTACGAGGTCAAATACAGCCCAATAGAAAAAGTCTGCTTGTCCCTGGTGTGGGCCACACAACGCCTTTGGCATTATATGATGGCATATCTAGTATTCTTGTTATGTCGGCATGACCCAATCAAGTATCTATTCCAGAAGCCAACATTTGTGGGCAGATGTGTTAAATGGCAGGTGATGCTGTCCCAATACGATATCACCTTTGTCACACAGAAATCCATGAATGGACAAGCCATGGCAGACCACTTAGCCGACCTACCTTTGCCAGAGTATCAGCCTTTACAAACTCAATTCCCAGATGAAGATATATTGTTTGCAATGGGCGAGGAAGAGCTGGAAGGGCCTCAGAATGAGCATCAATGGTGTCTGTACTTCGATGGTGCAATCAATAAACGAGGAAGAGGCATCGATGCAGTTCTAGCAACGCCACAAGGACAGCTTATTCCCTTTGCGAGGAAACTGACTTTCGAATGCACCAATAACGAAGCTGAATATGAGGCCTGTATTTTAGGCTTACAAGTAGCAAGGGACCAAGGCGCCCGGGAGCTCCACGTATTGGGCGAAGCAATGCGGGTTATTTCGCAAGTCAATGGCGACTGGAAGACAAAGGATCAAAAGCTCGTACTATATCATGAACATTTGTTGAAATTGACTGAAGAATTTGAAGATGTCAAATTTTCCTTCATGAAACGAGCTAAGAACGCATATGTAGATGCTCTGGCAACTCTGGCATCATGGTTATCACTCCCAGAGGCATGGGCTATAGACATTTCATTCACATGCATTGAACAACCAGTACATTGTATGCATATCCAAGAGGCGCCATCATCAGCTGAATTGCCTTGGTATAGTGATGTTAAAACTTTTCTGGAGTCTGGCGGTTTCCCTCCAGGTATTTCTACATCAGATAAGAAGGCCTTGACACGGTTAGCATCTAAATATGTGCTTGGGGCTGGTCAGCTATACAGAAGGTCTTATAATCAGATGCTTCTCAGGGGATATGCTAATGTTGAAAGTCCACACATGAATGGGGTTCCCCTAGCCAAGAAAATTATGCTATAGGGGTATTTCTGGTCCACCACGGAAACGGATTGTTGCCAATTTGTCAGAAGATTCCATAACTACCAGATACACGGCAATTTTATACATGCTCCCCCGCAACAATTGCATAGCATGTCATCACCTTGGTCATTTTCTACTTGGGGAATTGATGTTATCGGGGCCAATCATCCTACTTCATTCAATGGGCACCGTTACATTCTTGTGGCCATCGATTATTTCACAAAATGGGTCGAGGCGGCATCATACAAAATAGTCACAACCACCATTACAGAAAAATTCATCAAGAATAATATTGTCGCCAGATTTGGGGTTCCATTTTCTATCATTTCAGACAACGGAACTAATTTCATAGCAAAAAGAGTTGAGGATTTCCTCCAGAGTTGCAAGATCAGACATCACAGATCCTCCCCCCATCGACCTCAGATGAATGGGGCAGTGGAGTCGGCTAATAAGAATCTGGTGAAAATCTTGAAGAAGATGGCCGAGACTCATAAAGATTGGCATAAGAAGCTGCCTTATGCATTATGGGCCTACAGGACCTCCATCCAGACATCAACAGGAGCAACACCTTACTCTTTGGTGTATGGCATGGAGGCGGTCCTTCCCTTTGAAGTTGAGATTCCTTCATTAAGGATCTTGAAAGAGGCAGAATTAGAAGAGGCTACGTGGATACAAGATCGTTGTGTTCAGCTAGATCTAATTGATGAGCACAGATTACAAGCTCTGCATCATGCCCAATGCTACCAGAAGAGAGTGGCCTAAGCTTATCAGAAGAAAGTTCATCGTAGAAGCCTTGAACCAGGAGACTTGGTTTTGCGTGCCATTCATTTGCCCGATGCACGGGGAAAATTTAGGCCTAACTGGCGCGGACCCTTTGTGGTTAAGGAGGCCCTATCAGGGGGTGCAATCATTCTTGAAGGCATGGACCATAGGGAGATGTCAGAACCTGTCAATGCTTCCTACTTAAAGAAGTACTATCAGTGACTCTTAGTCAATCCTAATGCCTTGCACCGTGAGCCATGCATTTTTATGCTTCTTCTTTTTCAACTACTAATATTTTAGATTAGTGCATCCTAGCATAAACATGAATAATCTCCTACACCTTTTCTCTTTGCATAACATCATTATGCCCGATGAGGAAAATCGGAAGCATGCCTGTGTAAGACATGTCAAGTCCTCCTCATGTGCTACTACCCTAGAAGCTTAGGGTGTGAGAGAGAGATTTCAGAGAAATGGGCTAAATGAACAAATCCCAATGGGACCTATATCTCCAGAGGGTGTAAAAATGTTAGGTCTAGAGAGAGTGTAAGCATTAAAGGAAAAATACACTGACCTTGGAGCATAAAAGAAAATAGGAAGACAGAAGCTAAGCTCCACTGAGAGAGGCATGTGAACAACCTTACTCCTACCATATAACTTGGAGAGGAGTCGGAGCATGCACCTACTAAGCCCACATGATCAAAGGGACTAGCCAC
>JAMKQA010013831.1:0-13697 GCA_024699735.1 Posidonia australis
GGCCCTTGAGCACAGGGTCCATTTGCATTTGCATTTCATGTGCTTTAGATGCATGTTTTCCTGAGTTTTACTGAATGTTTTCTGCAACATGTTTTCCAGAGTGCAACCTCTGATGTTTTGCTTTACATGGCTTTCTGTTTTGCCTCTACATATTTAGCTGGCCCACCTAGGCGCACATAGGTGGCGCACCAGACTGGCGCACTAAACTAGCACACTGCTCTATTTTAGCATACAGCATGTTTCTACACATTTTTATCATGCTTTCTCGACTTGCTTTTCCCCTGGATTTTCCCTGATTTTCCGCCTGGATTTACTAGGAAGGCACACTTTTTTCTTTTAGTTGTTTTATGCGTTTTAACTGCATTTGCATATAGCAAGCAATGATGGGAAATCACTCAAAATGATACAACTTTGATTTAATTATGCAATATCTTTGCATTGTGCACTTGACCCGAAATTAAAGAGTGATATTTCTGAGCACTAGGACACACCCTACACATCATGCACCAATTAGCATAAGGCACTAAGCAAGGCATGGCGTATCGCCCTTGGGCGTACAGCAAAAGGCTGAAAAGTCGACATTTCATAAGCATAGGAGAAACCATAGAATACTGATTATTCGGGCGTACGAGGGTGCCTAACACCTTCCTCGTACGTAACAGGGATCCTTACCCGCATTTCTAGTTTTCGAAGACCTTTCTTTTTTTATTGTTTTGCATGTTTTTCATGTTTATTTGGTTTTCCTCGTCTTCCATAATAGACTAGGTGGTGACTCCTGCATTTGCATTTTTTATTTATTTTTCTGCCGTAGCTTTGCCGATTTTCGCATTATCTTGCGATCCTCGCCGGCATGGTTACAGGGGCTAAGGACCTCGACCATCAGGTCAAAAGGTCATGCCATAGGATTTCCTGCCCCAGGAAATCCGAGAAAGGGGCTAAGGACATTGACTGCTCGGTCAAAGTCAAGCCAGCTGGATTCCGTGCCCACGAAAATCTAAAAGGGCAAAGGACATTGACCGCCCGATCAAAGTCAAGCAAGCTGGATTCCACACCTGCGAAAATCCAAAAGGGGAAAAGGACATTGACCGTCCAATCAAAGTCATGCAAGCTGGATTTCGCGCCCACAAAAATCCAAAAGGGCCAAAGGACATTGACTGCCCGGTCAAAGTCAAGCAAGCAGGATTTCGCGCCTGTGAAAATCCAAGATTGGCAAAGGACATTGACCACCTGGTCAAAGTCTAGCAAGCTAGATTTCGTGCTCGCGAAAATCCAAGAGGGGCAAAGGACATTGATCGCCCGGTCAAAGTCAAGCAAGCTGGATTTCGCTCCCGCGAAAATCCAAGAGAGGCAAAGGACATTGACCGCCCGGTCAAAGTCAAGCAAGCTGGATTTCGCGTCCGCGAAAATCCAAGAGGGGCAAAGGACAATGACCGCCCGGTCAAAGTCAAGCAAGCTGGATTTCGCGCCCGTGAAAATCAAAGAGGGGCAAAGGACATTGACCGCCCGGTCAAAGTCAAGCAAGTTGGATTTCGCGCCTGCGAAAATCCAAGAGGCGGTAGAAGGGTCTCCTTGGCTTGGAAGGAGAACCCGAAAAAACAAAACGATGATCCGTGGATTATCCCCCAGGAAGGCAAAAAAAGCATAGATGCCCCAAACTGCAAATATGCTGACTGCTGGCGCCACGGTGCTGAAGTTGACTTTCTTGCCGAAACACATGTGCAATATCTTCTGAAGAAATCCTGCTGAGATTTCTGACTTGTATGGCAAAGCTTGCAAAAAGATGAGGGCTTATTTGCAATTTCTCAAAATCGGGTCTTTATTGCGAATCTCCCGATCACGGCAACCATCTGAATGCTGAATTACCGTTGTGCTGTGACGTTCGACATTTTGCTGTATACTGATAAATGTCTGCCTCATAACACCTCACACATCCTTTGTGGACGAATCTACAATTTTGCAAAATATAGGGGGTTTTCTGCAAACTACCCACCAGGTGCATTTTGTGGGCCATGTGCTTGACACAGTATATTCTGCTCTTGAAGTGCAAGCTGTGAAGTGATAAGGGCTGGAACGCAATTTTCACGGCCATTTTGCATTTTGAACCTTGACTTATAAAATTATTCGTGTAAAGGGACCCACTAAATGACTACCATAACTGCCAAGAAGCAATTCTTTATTTCTTCCTGCTTGCTAGGAGTATAATAGTGCTTGTGCCGTCTGGCTCTTCCCAGGTTCTGTCATTCGCTTGATTTTATTCCAATGCATTTCTTTGAAAATCTTTTGGCTTCCTCTTAAAAGGCGTGTCTCCTCCTCTTCCTTTATTTCGTTTCATCATCCCCAAACGAAAACCAACTCTCCCTCTCTTCATCTCCTCTCCTCAACGATAGCCTTACCCTTTCTTCTCCTCTTCACGATGGCGGTGCGCGAGAGGTGCGTCGACAAGACGCGCTCGACCAGTGCGGGGCTAGGTGCTTGGCATCACGCGAGGTGCGTCGGAGGTGCAGCGGCTGATCGGCGGATGCATGGCCGGTAGTGGCATGGATCGTACTCTTCAAGATTGGCTGGACAGAGGATCACCGGCGGAGGTAACCTTTCTTCCTCCCGTTTCTCATTTCGTGTGCTTGTCTGCCCTTCCCCTCTCGTTTTTGCTTTGTCGACGGCTGAATGGGTTTGGCGGGGATGAGTTTGGTGGTCTACGGTTGTGGGGGCTTGGTTGGAGATGGGTTGTTTGTATGCTTGTGGCGGACTGGCTGTGCAGAAGTGGCGGTTTGGGTGACTACGGCCGCCAACGGGGAATGTGGAGCGGCCGTGAGATGGTGGCGGGCTGGAATAAGGGTTGGCCGCTGGCGGTGCTTCGGCAGGTTGAGGCGCGCTGTAGCAGGCCGCGGACCACAGTTGGACCGATGGTGTAGGTTGAAGTAGGGGTGCTTTATGTGATGGCAAACTGGCTACGTGGTTGGGTTTCGGCATTTCGGTTTTAGGTGGTAGAGGGGATGGCTGCTGGTGATGGCGGAATGGTGATGGGTTTAGGTACTAGAAATGCTTGTTGCTGTCCATGATTCATTTTTCATGCGATTTGAAATATAGTCTACGAACTGTTGTAAACCATGCTCTGAGGAAAAATGAATGGTAGCTTGCAGAATGCTCCCCTCTTGCTTATTTTAACAAGACAATATTACCACCTGATTTGCACATTTCTACGTAATACTGAACTGTATATGTACACCTGTTTGTATTTCTGCCATCATATGCCACATGCTTTTACTTAAATTCCATGCCCCCTGTTATTATGCTTGATGAACGCAATGCCCTGTTTGACTTCAACTTGGGCTCTATTATGCTTCTGTATTCGACATGCCTGCTGCTGTTGTTTGATTCTTGGTTTGGCTTTTATCTCTTTCCGTAGGATGACCCAATTACCGAGGAGGGGGCCCAACAATCCTCGCGGGACACGCCTTCTAGTTCTCATCCCAAGCGACGAGGCAGTTCTTCGAGGTCACGGGCATCTAGCAGCTCGACTCCTGCTGTCCCCATTGAGGTAAACCCAAAACTGAACAGCAAATGAGTATATAAATCTGGTGTTCTCTCTAACAAATGTATTCCAGGAGTCTGGCAATTTCGAGGGGCGACCACTAAGCAACCATCATATCTGCGAGGGTCTCGACTTTGGGGTAATTTTCTCACTTTGATGTGCTTTAAATACAACCTGCTTTTGACTTGGCATTATCCCCGACATTGTAGGAGGGGGACGCAAACCAAATTATGCGGTGCCATTGGGGCCCGATGCTTGATCATTTCCACTGTTTGCCTGACTTCCTGCAGGACTTCCTCCTCCACCGGTCTCCATTTGGAGGTTTGCTCTGCATACCCATCATACATGGTCATTACAACTTCTTCATAGCCCTGGTAGAGAGATGGAGGTTTGAGACACACACCTTCCATTTGCCATCCGGTGAGCTGACTGTTTTGCCTGATCAGTGGGCCCTACTGACGAGCATTCCTTTCGATGACGAGCCGATTATAGGTGAGACCACTCATGGCTTCCACCTTGCGCCTGCACATCTAGGCCATGTCCCTCTTAAGCCACCTAGGGGGAAACATATGATCACTGTGGGATGGTTAAGAGAATGGGACAAATTCTGGCCCAACCCCAAGCCTGACAGTGAGGAAGTAGATTTTGTACTGAGGCACTTTCTATTGAAGCTGCTAGCCATGATCTTTTGTGATTCGTCGGCCTACTGTATCCATGTTGATTGGATTGCGTATTTGACCAACCTAGAACATCTAGATCATTATGATTGGGCTGGTGCTAGTTATACCTGGCTAATCTGTGGGCTCGACAATGTGGTCAAGCTTGGGCGCCGCTCTTACGTGGGGTTATACCCTCTATTGATTGTAAGTATTTGCTTTCATTACTTTGCAAAACAAATTTCCTTTATGTTTAATATTTGACAAACTGACTTGTGCTTGTATTTGCAGTACTGGATCATGGAGCACATCACCAGAGGGCACAGCTTTGGTCGTCTGCGGGACGAGCTCCTGCCCCTTCCCCTCCAGTGGGTCGAGCCTGACCACCAGGCTGCTGCTGGGGTATATAGTTCTGAGTCCTACCGGTATTTGTTGGACCTGGTAGAGCTTGAGGATGTAAGTCTCTTCTTCCATTAGACTTTAACTTTGCATGCCTGTTTTATTTTCTTTGCTTATAATTCTCTATTTCTATAACAGGTTCACCTATGCCCATTCGCTCGATATGATGGCTTCGACTGGGCTCCCTTGAACTCCAGCCGCGTTCTTAGGGACAAATAGGTGAAATTATATTGTATGAAGAAGTCGGCCTACTACCTTCCCAGGCGTGTACAACATCAATTCTTGAATGAATTTTGCATTCCTACCCCTCCTCCTGCTGATATGGATCGCCTGGCTACAACTCGTTCGGTTGCTAGAAGCCGGCATGTAGCTGCCATAGCATCCCAGGACAGACATGTCCTTCAGGAAGTTAACTATACAGATTATCTGGCCTGGTACAGGCATGTGGGGAAGCCGTACCTATTCGAGGAGGCAGTGCGGGATAGCCAGCGCGGGATGTGGTGTGCATCTGACTAGGCTCAAGTACATGATTTTCATTTCTGCTGTATATTGCTATCATGTGAATAACAAAAGTTTGACATTCGTTATAATCCACAGGGCTTCAAAGAACAATTTGGCGCCTTTTATGCCGATATTCGCCAAAAGAGGGTAAGACTCTTACTTTGTAAACTACCATTTCTGCTGTATCTGACATATCTGTTATTTTGCAGGAACTGCGCTGGCGTAACATCATCCGGGTATGTTTCTCTTTTCTGCCCCTGCTACCACTTTTATAATTCTTATTGCTAACATAAGTTTTAATTTTGCAGCAAGACTTTCCTGCTCAGGAAGTGAATGTAGCTAGTAGCGGGGATTTTACCATGGAGGCGCCTGAGGAGGATCGTTCAGACACCGAGGTTACCCAGAGGGTTCGTGACTCTGCTCCTCGTTCCCAGGCCACCGTAGCTGCTCAGTGGTTGCGTCGAATCACTCGACGAGGCGCCCGACTCTTGGTGGAGCATTTCCAAAAGGCGGCATCTGATGAGGAAGATTCAGATGAGGAGTAGCCATATTTACAGTTTTTGCAAGCTCTGTAATAACATTGGCACTTTGTAACCTATTTTGAAAATTTATAAGAAAATTTCTGATTCTGCGATGTGCCCCTCAGGGTTTTGTGTATGTGCAAACTGTATGCAAAGTACTCTGTGCAGGATTAAACAAATGATGCCAATTTGGCGATGTCCATATTTTAGGGGAGGTACTGTCGAAACTTTGCAGCTATTCCAGGCACCACCTAGGTGCGTCGCCTAGGTGCGCCTCCAAAAATGGCAAGTTTTGTTTTCCTTTTCTACTAAAACCTTTTTGTTCATCTATATAAACTCGCATTCTGCGAGAAACACCATCGTCTCTTCTGAAAAAAAAAAAACGGCAGCAGACCTTTGCTTTTTGCTTTTTGCTCACTTTCTGATCTTTCTGGGCACGGATTGTGTTATATTCTGTACTACCATGGTAAGGGCTACTGTATACGTGCATTTTCTGTTGCTTTCCTATTGCTTTCATGTGCTCTGTTGCAGATTTTCTTTGTATTCTATTATCTCATTTTCATGGCAAAAGGCTTCGGAACATGTTTCTTGATTCTGCAAATGCTTTTTGTATTATATTCTGCTAGATTGCTTTGCTTGTCTCACGTTTATGTGAGGTTTTGTCTTTTACTGCCATATCTAGCCCAAATCTGTGTCTACAGAGCTATCCCACCATGGTAACCCCAAAACACTGCTCAGATGCCCTACGTGGCTGGATTGATGCCTTGACAGCTGTTGACCGTGAACAATTATGAGTCTGGGGCATTTCTTCTTCCCTTTTGAGTATAGCCAAGGTGGAGGTTAACTGGCATTTTCTTTGCGCCATGGCTCGGTTTTGGAAACCAGATTTGCATGTCTTCCACTTTGGGCAGGTGGAGATGACTTTAACTTTGGAGGAGGTCAGACGGATCTGCGGTTTGTCGCCATTCATGCCCCCCTCTAGTGTTTACCTGCCATGACAGCTATGTACATGTTGTGAGCCGACTCGCGGGCGTGGCCAGAGATGTCTGTGAGGAGAGACTTATCTGTAGAGACGGATCTACAACCGTGGTGCGCCTGGACTATTTTGATGCGATCAGAGGTGCCTGCTCTTCCATGGGTATCCTGTGGCTTTATTGCTTTGTGCTGCGCTTCCTTGGGGAGCTGATCTTTAGTCACGGCTGGACAACTGTGGCTATTGAGGTGGCAGAAATAGCCTGGGCGATAGTTGTTCGCCAGATTTATTTGGCCCCTATCCTTCTTGCTGAAACCTATGTTGGTTTGGATCGAGCATTGAAGCGCTCCCGCCATTTCCATGGGAGTGGTGCCCTGGTGCAGGTAAGCAAATCGTTGACATTTCATTATTCTACTGTGCTTTTCTTAACTATAACTCCATTTTTGCTAGGTTTGGTTTGCTACCCATATGGGAATGAAGATTCTGCGCCCTCGGCCTTCTGCTTTTGAAGCCTATAGCCGTACTCACCATTCAAGGACGCTCCCAGGAGTCCTGGAGTTATGCAGCAGACTACAGAATCTTACATAGGATACAGTAACATGGTGCATTATATCCTCGGCGTCCAGAACCTTTACAGCTTTCTTCAATGCCAGGGATATGCGGCTTGTGGTTCTTCCGGGATTTTCGGGAGGCGTGGAGTATCATCCTGTTCGGGTCCTCCGCCAATTCGGTTTCTGCCAGGATTCTATTGTGCAAAGCCGCTGTCCTGAACGATACAAGAGATATGCTGTTGGCTCAAATGCAACTACTTCCGAGTTGGCCCGCAAGACATAGGCTGGCGTCAAGTCTTCTGATCTTGCCATCACTGAGGGTTCCAGTTGCACGGTGGAATATGATGCTGAGATACGAGAGTCATGGCCTCTAAGCGAGCTCCCTCATAGTGGTACTAGTTTCACAAGGGCTAGCAGTTCGTAAAGGCCCAGAATTGATTAGCAATATTTGTATCCATGATAGACCAAAATAAAATTGTTGGCACTGATGTTATTTTGCATTGCTTATACTTGTTCATGTAATTTCACAACTGCTTTTAAGATCAATTAATTGGCACGCCCCTGGTTTCAAATCCTTCCACTTTAAAGAAGTGACTAACATGTCCCTAGCTGAATGCTTATACGACTCATAAGGCAGCTGACATGCCCCTGGTCGGAATGCAAACAAAATGCCTTGCAAAATAAATGCAAATATGCTTGACTAAAACTAGCATGCACCCTAGCCAAATGCTTATACGACTCATAAGGCAGCTGACATGCCCCTGGTCGAAATATGACCAAAACACCTTGCAAAGCAAATGCAATTATGCTTAATTAAACTAAATGCTGTGCAAAAGATGCAAATGCAAAGAAATGGTTAATTGATATATTAGTGCCCTCAGTGCCAAGGAAACCTGTTTTGCCTGTGATAGGAGGTGACACTGTCCTCAACTCATGTGGCACTAACCTAGGTACTTAGGTTTATTCGTGGCTCTTCTTCAGATTCATGGGTCTCATGCCAAATCCTTGGGGCCCTGTATCTACTTTTTTGAGGATTCATTTTCTTTTCTCCCTCGTAGGCATGCTAAACCTACCCTGCTCCTACTTGGAGGTAAAAATACACTTAGGCTGAGGGGGTGGCTGCTATTTCCCTTATGCTGAAGGGGTGGTTAGTCCCTTTGATCATGTGGGCTTAGTAAGTGCATGCTCCGACTCCTCTCCAATATATATGGTAGGAGTAAGGTTGTTCACATGCCTCTCTCAGTGAAGCTTAACTTCTATCTACGGCTTTTGTCTTCCTATTTTCTTTTATGCTCCAAGGTCAATATATATTTTTTTCTTTTAATGCTCACACTCTCTCTAGACCTAACATTTTTCCTCCCTCTGGAGATATAGGTCCCGTGGGGATTTGTACATTTAACCCACTCCTCTGAAATCTCTCTCTCACATCCTAAGCTTCTAGGGTAGTAACACATGAGGAGGACTTGTCATGTCTTACGCAGGCAGGCTTCCAATTTTCCTCATCGGGCAATGATGATGCTATGTAGAAAGAATAGGTGTAAGAGATTATTCATGTTTATGCTAGGATGTGCTAATCTAAAACATTAGTAGTTAAAATAAAGATGCATGAAAATGCATGGCTTACAATGCAAGGCATAGGATTGACTAAGAGTCACTGATAGTACTTCTTTAAGTAGGAAGCATTGACAGGCTCTGACTACTCTATATGGTCCATGCCTTCAAGAATGACTGCACCTCCTGACAGGGCCTCCTTAACCACAAAAGGTCTGCGCCAGTTGGGCCTAAATTTTCCCTGTGTATCTGGCAAATGAATGGCACGTAAGACCAAGTCTCCTGGTTTAAAGCTTCTAGGACGGACCTTCTTTTTATAAGGGCCACTCTCTTCTGGTAGCATTGGGCATGATGTAGAGCTTGCAATCTATGTTCATCAATTAGGTCAAGTTGAACATTACGGTCCGATACCCACTCAGCCTTTTCTAATTCTGTCTCCCTCAAGATCCTTAACGAAGGAATCTCCACTTCAAAGGGAAGGACTGCTTCCATGCCATACACCAAAGAGTAAGGTGTTGCTCCTGTGGATGTCCGGATGGAGGTTCTATAAGGCCATAATGCATAAGGTAGCTTTTCATGCCAATCTCTATGGGTCTCGGCCATTTTTTTCAAGAACATTACTAGATTCTTGTTAGTCAATTCCACTGCTCCATTCATCTGAGGTCAACAGGGGGAGGATCTGTGATGTTTGATCTTGCAACTCTGGAGGAAATCCTCAACTCTCTTTGCTATAAAATTAGTTCCGTTGTCTGAAATGATAGCAAATGGAACCCCATATCTGGCGACAATATTATTCTTGATGAATTTTTCTGTAATAGCTGCTGTGACTGTCTTGTAGGTCGCCACCTCGACCCATTTTGTAAAATAATCGATGGCTACTAGAATATAACGGTGCCCATTGGACGCCACAGGATGAATGGCCCCGATAACATCAATTCCCCAGGTAGAGAATTGCTAGGGTGATGACATGCTATGCAATTGTTGTGGGGGAGCATGTATAAAATTGCCGTGTATCTGGCAGTTATGGCATCTTCTGACAAATTAGCAACAGTCCGTTTCCATGGTGGACCAGAAATACCCCTGTAGCATAATTTTCTTGGCTAGGAGAACCCCATTCATGTGTGGACCGCAGGTGCCTGCGTGGACTTTCAACATTAGCATGTCTACCTCCTTTTTGCCTACGCACCTGAGGAGCATCTGGTTATAAGACCTTCTGTATAGCTGCCCGACCCCGAGCACATATTTGGATGCTAACCGTGTCAAGGTCTTCTTATCTGATGCAGAAATGCCGGGAGGGAACCTACCAGACTTCAAAAATGATTTAATATCACTATACCAAGGCAGTTCAGTAGATGATGGCGCCTCTTGGATATGCATACAATGTGCTGGCTGCTCAATGCATGTGACTGAAATGTCTGTAGCCCGTACCTCTGGGAGTGATAACCATGATGCCAGAGTTGCCAGAGCGTCTACATATGCATTCTTAGCTCGCCTCATGAAGGAAAATTTGACATCTTCAAATTCTTCAGTTAATTTCAGCAAATGTTCATGATATAGTACGAGCTTCTGGTCTTTTGTCTTCCAGTCGCCATTGACCTGTGAAATAACCAGCATTGCATCGCCAAACACGTGGAGCTCATGGGCGCCTTGGTCCTTTGCTATTTGTAAACCTAGGATTCAGGCTTCATATTCGACTTCATTATTGGTACATTCAAACGTCAACTTCTTCGCAAAGGGAATAAGTTGTCCTTGCAGCATAGCTAAAGCTGCACCGATGCCTCTTCCTCGCTTGTTGACCGCACCATCGAAATACAGACACCATTGCCGCTCGTTTTGAGGGCCCTCTGGTTCTTCGTCACCCATTGCAAACAATATATCCTCATCTGGGAATTGGGTCTGCAAAGGATGGTACTCTGGCAAAGGTAAGTCAACCAAGTGATCCGCCATGGCCTGTCCTTTCATGGACTTCTGTGTGACAAAGGTGATATCATATTGGGATAACATCACCTGCCATTTAACACATCTGCCCACCAATGCTGGCTTCTGGAACAGATACTTGATTGGGTCATGCCGACATAACAAGAGAACCGAATACGCCACCATATAATGCCGGAGGCGCTGTGTGGCCCACACCAGGGACAAGCAGAATTTTTCTATTGTGCTGTATTTGACCTCGCAGTCATTGAACTTTTTGCTGAGGTAGTAAATAGCTTTCTCTTTGCGCCCAGATTCGTCATGCTGCCCCAGAAATATGCCCATAGAATGCTGTGTGGTAGAGAGATATAGTAGCAAAGGGCGCCCTGGCACGGGAGGAACTAAAACTGGGGGTTTCACTAGAAGTTGCTTGATTTTGTCGAAAGCCGCTTGACATTCATTATTCCAGCAAGTCTAGGCATTCTTCCTCAATAGCTTAAACATGGGCTCATATATAGGCGTAAGCTGTGCAATGAACCTACTGATATATTGTAGCCGGCCTAACAAACCGCGAATCTCTTTCTCAGTGGTAGGGGGAGGCATTTCAATAATTGCTCTGGCTTTGTGGGGGTCTACTTCAATTCCCCTTTGACTGATGATGTAACCCAATAGTTTTCCAGAAGATACCCCAAATACACATTTGTTGGGGTTCAGGCGGAGCTTATATTTTCGCAGGCGCTCAAACAACCTTCTTAAACAGGTAAGATGGTTCTCGGGCTCTTTAGATTTGGCAATCATGTCGTCCACGTATACCTCAACCTCCTGATGCATAAGATCATGGAATAAAGCTGTCATGGCCCTCTGATATGTTGCACCTGCATTCTTTAATCCGAATGGCATCACCCTGTAACAAAAGACTCCCCATGGAGTGATAAAGGATGTCTTCTCCATATCTTCTTCAGCCATTCTGATTTGATTATATCCAGAAAAACCGTCCATAAATGACAACATCTTATGCTCTACAGTGTTGTCTACCAGGATATCAATGTGAGGGAGCAGGAAATCATCCTTGGGGCTCGCTTTATTGAGATCTCGATAGTCAATGCACATGCGAACCCATCCATCCTTCTTCGGCACTGGTACCACATTGGCGAGCCATTCAGGATACAGCACAACCTTGAGAAAGTTGACCTTGTACTGCTTCATAATCTCCTCCATGAGCTTTAAAAGCCATTGGGGTCACCATCTGCGGAGCTTCTGGTTGACTGGCCTTGAATTTGGAATTAGTGGCAATATATGGACTATAACTTCAATGTCTAATCCCACCATGTCGTCATAACTCCATGCAAAGACATCTACATATTATTTTAGGAAAGCCATAAACTCCGCCTTTGCTTGTGGTGATAACTTGGCACTGATGCGTGTTTCTTTTATTTCCTCTGCCGTGCCGATGATGATAAGCTCCGTTTCTTCTTCGACATGAAGATTTGGGCCTTCTGGATCATCATCATAGAATGGAATTTGCGAGGGCTCCTCCTCATTATCTGCTCCATGGACCTCATCCTCTTCTTCATAGGCGATCAGTTCTGACAGGATCTCTTTTTCAAACATCGGGTCGGTTATGTCCACTGAGAAAACTTCCTCTAATTCTGCACCCTGATGATGTTTAAGGACTGTCACAGTGACCTTTGTGTTTCTGTACCGACATTGCACTGTTGCTTCTGCTTCCCTGTCTGGATGATCCGAGGAGCTAAGAGTCCCTGCCTCTGATGTGGATGCCTCTTTATTCTTGTTTTTTGATTTTTTGATTTTTGTATCATTTCCTTTTGTGTTGCTAACTGTACAAAAATTCTGCTTGCTGGCGGGTGCTTTGCTGTAAACTGGTGAGGCCGCCACTGCCTGTACTACTTGCGCTTGCTTCAAGGTTTTGATCCTCACCCTCAAGGTGAGGCTTATATTGCCAATACCAACTAAACCCGCCTCCCGGCTGACAGGAGATTAACTCCAATGGTCTAGTATCCCTTCCGTCTGTTTCTTGCAGTACCAAAACTGAAACTTGATCCTGGGGTGGTACTGGTGCGTCTGCTGGTGGTGCTGTAACAACTGCTTTGCCCTTTCTTCTGCGGTCGTGCTCTGCTATATCTTCTGCGAGCATATCTAGCTGCTCTTGAAATAGAAGGTCCAAATCCCCAATGTCATCATCTGAGTTTGCTTCTTGGACCATAATCTGGGCTGCTGATTGCTCTGTCTGTCTATCGTTCTACACGATATCCTGCCATATACCCTGCTATTCTAGCTGGCTGTTGTCTTGAAATGAACCCTCTAGACAGATCCAGGCTGGTGGTGCTGACACTGCATAGGAACTATGGTTCAGATCCATAATGCCTGCGCTAACAAAGTTGGATAAATCTCGTGGAATAATCATTTTGGAAAACTTACCTTGGCGTTGTGATCTCTTCCGCTGGCTACATCACTCGTAACCCAAACCGTCTCACTCGACCCATTCTCCGGCTTCGATCTACTCGGTGATTCCTTCACCATAAAGCCCAAGAGGTGATCCTTTCTTGTATCCCCATTTGCGACATAGGTTGCCGATCATCAAACGGGGGTTACCTGAAGTGGCCAAACGGCCGGCAAGCTCTGAGGGCGGAATAAAATTAACTGGCTCAAACCGATTAACCCAATAGAGGACATCAGTAGGTTTAGGCTCAAAGTGAACGATTTGCAGGGTTAGAGCTGAGACAGACTCAACCCTCTCCATGTCCTCTGCTAGGACAACAACAACATTGTCATCCCAGTTGTAACCATGCCGGCGAGGAGATTCCGCAAATGAATGCGAAATCGGTCGGCAAAATCACGTCGAAAAAAGCAAAACAAACGGAGTCGCCACCTAATCTATTATGGAAGACAAGGAAAACCATATACATGACAAATCATGCAAAAAACAAAGAAAAGGACAAGTCTACGAAATAACCAGAATGCGGGTAAGGATCCCTGTTACGTACGAGGAAGGTGTTAGGCACCCTCGTACGCCCGATAAAATCGGTCTTCCTTGATTTCACCTATGAAATGTTGGCTTTTCAGCCGCTTGCTATACGC
>JAMKQA010013832.1:0-11856 GCA_024699735.1 Posidonia australis
CCTTGGGCGTATAGCAAGCGGCTGAAAAGCCAACACTTCATAGGTGAAATCATGGAAGACCGATTTTATCGGGCGTGCGAGGGTGCCTAACACCTTCCTCGTGCGTAACAGGGATCCTTACCCGCATTCTGGTTATTTCGTAGACCTGTCCTTATTGTTTTGCATGATTTTTCATGTGTTTTATGGTTTTCCTCGTCTTCCATAATAGACTAGGTGGCGACTCCTGTATTTTGCATTTGTTTTGTTTTCGACGTGATTTTGCCGACCGATTTCGCATTCTTTTGCGGAATCTCCTCGTCGGCATGGTTACAGGTACATGCTCATCATCTGGCATCTTGCTGTAGCTTTTGTTGTTTCTCCTCTTAGTATTCTACTTTTTTTGGCAAAATGTAAGCTTTTTTTTTATATATATTAGATTTTTTAACCCCCAAAAAATAGGAGAAACAAGCACAAAATTAGGCAATGTTCTTGCCAATATTACAGACGACCAGCAAGCTGGCAATAATGTTCTGATATAAGACAAGGGACAAACTACTGCTCCATAGCTTCAGCAAGGGCAGCAGCAGCCGACAGGATAATGGAGTCAGTGGAGGTGGGGGCTTAGTATTCTACTTTCATATGTATTAAACTGAAATATGTTGAGATCTTTGAATGTGGAAAAATCAAATTCAAAAAATTAAGAATCACGTTACAGATTTGACAGTTAATTTTTGATATTCCTCTTGACTTGAATACCATTTATATATGTTGAAGGGTTGTTCTCATGCATATGCAGTGATCGTTGTGATTGATATAGATGTTTGAACTTTTGATGTCAACAGACTGGAGCTAGGATAGGCCGTTAAATTGTCTTACAGAGATGGCTTTTCTCTGGCGTAGTACAAACACATAAGACTTTATATTCACGTAAGCCTTACACAATGGATAAGCAATGCTAGGCTAGGCCGTTTAGTTGTCTCTACTGTAGTAATTGAATTATATTCAAATTTGCCTTCAATTTTATAGCCTTGAATGGCTTTTATCTCAATTATATCTCTCTTTAGGTCAGAGAAATGAAAAATACCAAAGAATTGAAACATATTGACAGTTCTCGGTTGACAACCGAAAGACTATAGTAGTAGCTCAGAATAGTTCACACTTAGGTGCTATTTTGTTTTGCAAGAAATTTACAGGAATTAGGGTGAATTTTACTTTCAGTTGTTTAGTTTGCGAACTTGGTTGTTTATTATGAGAAAACTCGCGATTTGATGCACCAAATACGGTGTCAACCTTGGTTGATTAGGGTAAGAATCCAGTTTATTGCACGTTGGGAAATTGTTACTTCAAGTCAGCAGTTACTAACCTGTGTGCATATGTACTGATCTGCATCATTTTGTCCATAACAAAACGAACCAGAAGTTACTATTGCCAGGATTAAAGCCTTTAAGCTACTTACAACAAAATTAAGCTGCTCGATTCCATAATTTGAACACACTCACTCATGCACCCTTGCAGTACAAAAGGAAGTCAAATGTTTTAAACACAACAAAGATCAAGGTATGAAATACGATACACCATAATTACGGACTACAGTTAGAATTGGCAACTCATGTATGCTCTTCCAAAAAAAAAAAACAAAAATCTAGCCGAACATGCAAAAAAAAGATTCAAAATGTCAACCCACAAAAATGGAAGGGAAACAAAAGAGGGATGGAATTTGAACTGCTAATAAACGGTACGTAATAGTAGTAGTTGCTGCACAACTCTACCATCCTCCCCTTCTTCCTCTTCCAGTTCTGTCGTCGTTCGGATTCACAGTCCACCCCCTCCCTCTACCTCTACCCCACCCTTTATTAGAACAACCAGACGACCATTTATTCTCTTGTGCAGAACGAGGAGCCCACAAGCCAATGCCATTCTTTTCTTCACGACCCATACGATCTCTATTATTGCTACTCCAGGAAGTGCGACTGCTACCCTGGCGTGAAGAGCTCCCATCGTACCATCTTCTCCCCAGTGAAGGAGCTACTACTGGATTTTGTTCTCCAATAAGATGCTGTTCTTCTCTGTTTTTGTTTCCTCTCCCTCTCCCCCTACCACAACAGCCACCCCAGCCGGAACCAGCACCTTTCCAACGCTCGGCTGATGAAGAGGATGTAGATGATGATGATGAGGCATGTGGGACTGACCTTCTCTCCCACCACCTGCTGCTATTTTTCATATGATCATGTTAATTCAACAATCAACCTGTATACGTTCAATGATAATTTCGAGTTCTTTTTCATATGTGAGATCTTACTTGGTGTTTATCAATGGTGGCCGACTGCCTTGGTACTCATGCCACAGTTTTCTTTCTTCTATGTCATTCGTCGTAATTGTCTGCAAACAAAGGAATAAGAAATATTTCCAACGTAAAATATGACAAAATTTTGAATTTTGATCATCCTTATTTTGCGCATTTTATTTTAAATGTCTCCTAAAAACTAATTATGAATAATAAATTCAATTGCAAATAAAAAACATTTCGTTGATTGAATTTAACAAACCTTTTCGGGCACCTCCACACCAGCAAGAAGTGTTGGGATGTGGTCATGGGAATCTGGATTTTTAAAGATAGCACAACTGCAAAAATAACAAGGAAATCAAACTTCCATCATAGTTACTTCCATAATAAATAATTAAAGGTTGCAGTAGAGGAACAAAAAATCTACATGACATGATCATCTTCAATATCCTCCATTCCTGTTACCGTAGAGAAGAAACAACACTGTAGCTGATAGTTCTTGTCTTCACAAAGGGATAAAAATCCATTTATGCCACTGCTGGAAAAGATAGGCATATTACTTGATTAATGAAAAATTCATTGATCTGTGTTATTTATCCTAGAATATTTATTAAAAAAAATGGAATTAGATTAAAGCAAGACAAATACCTTGTAATGCAATCGATTGCTATGTCTACCCCTGACCATGCTTTATAGTGAGACAAAATTTGGGAACCTAGACGGCATGAAGTTGAGACAAAAATTTTGTCAAAGCCCAATGTGTTCCGCTTGATGTCTTCTTCCTGCTTTGCAGATACAATTCAATATAAGCCATTAAATCCAAAACTTCTATAGGATTAATTATGTCAGAAGAATAAGTACCTTCAACTCTTTCTCCAAAACATGGGTCTCACATAGAAGAGGTCCTTCCTTTACAAATGGCAATTTGGCAACAGCCTTAAGCAAACATGCATGCAAATATAGTAGTGAGAATCAGACTTGGCTAAGATAAAAAGGATGGAGAGCATTAGAAAAAAACAATTCTTACTTGCCAAATGAATCTTTTTCCATCCATGTCCACTTCAAAATCTGTATTACAATGTAGCCAATTAGTGAAATAACAGAATTCACTTTGTATAGTTTAACGACCAGTGCAAGACTGCTTTCCTACCAGTTGGGTAAAAATCTGCTATGGGTGATCTCTCGCAGTTCATCAAATTTTGATATGATTTAGGAAGGACATGTGCACTGTAGAAACAACTTCCTTAAAGTACTTAGGGTGATACAAGAAAATTGTAGATCAAAAGTACAAAACATACCTTCGTGGAGGTAGTATAGCCATGAGTTGATCAAACTGTTTGAACGGTGAACCCAATTCAAAAGAAGTTGAAGATAGAGAGTCACTTTTGATTTCAGATACAAAAGGGGCATGATAAAACGGGTAGAACCTGATTTTAATATTCAACATAACCATTAGACTTCATCTAACTTTGCAAGTAGCAACCACAAACATCTCAAGTAAAATGATCAAGATATGACACGTAATGAACACCATGCTTCATAACAATATTTGAAACTATATTAGGCAAGGGAAAACATGACATGCACTTCTTCTAGGCCAAAACATATGCACATAAATACAACATTCTGTCTGGTCATTGGTGGCCTAATATTGAGGCATTATCCTTTGCTTGTCAATGAGTAGACATGGTTTAAATAGGCCAAAATCTCAAGCATATTAATAAGCAATTACTGATAAATCACATGTTATGAAAAAATGGTGAAATAAAACTTAGAACGATCATTTTTGTAGACATCCTCTAATGGAATAAATCTCTTACCAATTCCATGAAGAAACACCTGCATAATAATATTGCAGAATCCAGCATAAACCTTTTGCATATTCCCTAACCTACAAAGTAAAAAATATATCCATTATTTCATCTGTTGAAACCATTAAATATTTGAGAATAAAATATAACATGTATGCATTTGTATCTGCTATTTTGTAATATTGTGATACTGCAAAGAATATAAGAAACTCACAACTTCTTTCCGCATCTTTTCTACATCAGCTGGTCTTACAGCATTAAATTTTGTTCTATAATACCTGTCCTCCCAACCAGGAGAACCTAATTTGACCTGTGAGATCTAGCAACAAGTCAAAACTTGCAGTTTGCCGTAACTTATTACAGTGGTTACCATTGGAAGTTATGACCAATACCTTGTCGATCTCTGACAATCCACTCTTGAAAAGGTCCTCCTTTTCACGCAGATTGTTCTTCAATGTCTGAAGCATCTCACGAGTATTTTTTATAAGCATCTAATAAGACATGGACCAGCAAGAAATTAACTGATGAAAGCTTCTAAAGAGCTAGACTAAGAGGCTTTAAACAACTGGACTAAGTGGCTTGTGCTCATCAATAAAATACAATGGGAAATTCCCTTGATGATCAAGGAAAAATTGTGTAAGCCGTAACTAAGGAAACAAAAAATGGCTGAGGTCACAAAACATTCTAAGAAATCGTTTCAGAAGTAATTGAATTATTATGTACATCGGATTTATCGCGAACTTGATCATTGATGTTTGTGCTGCTGAGGATATGCTGCTTAGAAACAGAAGCTTGTGGAGACTCTGAACTCGACATAATTCTTTCCCTTCCAGACAGCTCTGAACTGCTGTGGACGGACATTTCCTAAAAGAATAAAATATTCAGCCAAATTGCAGATCCAATGTCTCAATTGGATATGTATGAGTAGCTTGAGACTACAGGTTATGGCTCTCACCAAATTATCGAAATTATCCAGACTTTCACTCCTTTCTTCCATAAACCTTTTTAACCTATACTGCTTGCACAAGCCACAAAATAACATTTTTTGTTATCCAAGAATGATTGATTAAAAAACGACAAAAGGGAACAATATGCAGAGGAGCAGCAGATAACCACTTCAAAATAAGATGACAGAGAAATGATACTAAGATAAGCTAACCTGTCTTAGTTTGAATCTTTTTTCAAATGTCCTTTCTTCGTACCTACCAACAGCCCGCATGTACAGTTCTAACCTCTTTGCTTTGACATATACTGCCTTCTTCTCCTTTATCTGATCATGAATATTACGTAGCATGAGATGTAATGGGATACAGACTTTACTGACATCCATAAACACTTTCACATTACCCGAGTTGTGTCAACAAGGTAGCCCCCCATGCTTTTGAACTCAGTCTTGTATACATGCATAAGCAAATCTATTGCACACTGCATCAAAGGAATATTTGTTTCTGTCAATATTTAGCTACACAAGACAAACAATAAAATATAATTCAAATATGAAAATATTGTGGTACCTCATTAATCTCAATGGAAGGTATGTGTGGCAAAAAATCGTTGCCCGTAAAGAAGCACATAAAGATGAAATCGTCAACAATTCTCTCAATATCAATATTGAATGGTGAATCAGGGATTCTAAACTCTATTTCAAGGTATTCTCTCAGTATCCAGATCTTGAGAAACTGCCAAATTTATCAATACCATTATTAGATTCTTCTTCAGTGCTAGCACTCAGTTTCAGAAACTAATAGAAATTTAGCAACCTGGCAAGGCTTAAGAGAGGAACCTCCACCATTTCTTTCCATTACTTTTTTGAACCATGGCCTTGATATAATCTTGTCACGTTCTGCTACAGAGAGACTTGACTCAAGAGATGAAAAAGAAATCTCTTGTATGTTTTGTTTGAGAACATCCTGTCAATCTAATTGTTAGAGATTGTTTGGGGAACGATCCTCTTTTACTCTGCAGAAAAGAATCAAACAACAAAAAGGAAATAGAAAAAACTACAACAAAACAAAGCATATACACAAACATAAGGATTTACGAAATTCGACTAAGGTATCTACGTTCTCGGGAAAGAGTGATAGAGAAAGTTTTCACGATGAATCAAGATGAGTACATAACATAAAGAATAATGGAAAAGAAAGATTAAAAATCTCACCTTAAAGAGCATCACTGACACTAAAAACTCTCAAGAATTGGAAGAATAACTCCACTTAAAAGTCCAATACAATAGTGTATATATATATATGTGTGACTATGTGAGGTAAAATGGATCTGTTTATAATAAACTTTCCCATAGCGGATGTCCACACACCACTCAACTGCTGAATTCAAACAGTAAATAAAGCAGACGTCGGTTTAGTCCCTATGTTAAAGCAGTGTTCCAGTAGGCGTTCGTGTGGACGTCCGTTAGACTATTTCAAGTCAAAACTCAACACCAATGATCAATATAAATACTGAAAACAATGGTTAAACTAGAGAATTCAGATAAGAAATTGAGGGAAAACTGCCTTAAAATGCTAGAGCAATTTAAAACTCACTTATTATGCTCTATATTTCAGAAACCACTAATAGTAATTTTTGTTTAGGTTCTACGTAAATGAGACTGGCAATCCCTTTTAGTGATCGTAGTTGCATGCATCACCAACAACTCGATTGTTGGTTCCAGCCTAGATTGCTGTTTTGAAGAGCCATAGAACCTAAATCAACTATTTTAACCCTGGGTACAGGCAACAAAGGATCCATAGAGTGTGGTTTAATCTCCCAATCAACAGCAGACAATAAGTACATACATGAAGTAAGAAATAAGAATAGCAAATAAATTGTTGAATTCGATTTAAGAAGCTGCTAAATTACCATGCAACGGTTTCATTCTTACCTCTCTTAAGATAGAGAAATGTAGCTCATGGCTAGCGAGGGCAAGCATAATAAGGTCTGCATCCTGAAAACATAATTCTAGTCGATAACAGGTTCAATTAAATTTAAAAAAAAAACAAAAGAGCACTAAAAATGAGATATAAACCCACAAAAACAACACTAGGAACTTCTCTTACCAGACCACAAAAGCAATGCTTAGTGTTTGGATTGTATCCCGAAAGACCTCTTTGTAGTCTTATAAAAGACATAATCTTATGTTCTCCCTCCCCGGGGACATTAGAATCAGAGAGTATAACCTTCAAATTCTTCCACCCGGGATGCATATTTATCCTGAGCCGGATGTAATACTCCAGTGCCTTGGACAGCTTCTCCATGAAAACCGTCCCCGGCGCGATGACACTTGGGTCACTTGCTTCACTCTGCTGTTTGGGAAGAACTTCTATCCCCCGTAGCTCGTACTCTTTCCTCAACCTCTCCTCCTCTTCTTCCTGTTTTGAAGTGTGTAACCAATAAGACAAAGTAAGACATGAAACATCAAGAAGAAATTAAGATGAACTAAGACACACCGCGATTTCTGCATCCTTTGCTGCTTTAAATCTCCGTGCTCTCTGTTGATTCATCTTCGCTCTTGGAGCAACACCATCAATGGCCATGAAGAGAAGATTGGTCGGTCGAACGATGCGAAATATTCGATCGATGTATTCGAATATGGCCTTGAACACTTCATCGTAGGTAGTTGGCGGGAAGAGCTGCAACAGAGACATGTATTTTACAAACGAAAGAGAGGGAGGGGGAGAGGCAAAAAGGGAGGAAGTACTTGGTCTTCGGGGTGGAGACACGGATGGATGATGCCGTTCATGTCTAAGTAGAGATTATGGAACTCCCCATTTGGGTTCGGTTCACAGCTCCAGTCAATGGAATTCTCTCGTCCCTCAACGGCGTTCAACACGATCTTTGGATACTTGTCCACCAACCACTTGTAGAAAGATGGAACTCCCATGGCGGGCACGAAAATCTACGTACCTCAGGAACTGCCACACGAGAGCACTGCACCAGCACAGGAAAAACCAGTTCACCTGAAGGTCTGTTAAATTCTATCAGAATTAATAGGCTGGAAAATGCTGATGGGGCCACTCAGAAAATTGCAGCTGCACCTTTGGAGGAAGAAGCCGAAAGTTCTGTTTAGTATGGGAGCCTTTGATTGAGCCTGCTTTTTTCAAACCAATGTTACTTCAATACAGTGAAAGTTCTGCTTTTTTTTAAGAATGGGTGGGAGGTTGTTAAAGAGGAAGTGATGGTGATGGTTAGTAATTTCTTTCACAATGGAGTGCACCTTTGGATGGTTAATAATTTCTTTCAAAGAAGTTTTTGTTTAGTATGGGAGCTTTTGAGCTGCTTTCTTCAGAATGGGTGGGAGGTTGTTAAAGAGGATGCGATGGTGACGGTTAATAATTTTAATGGGATGTTACCTGGTGGGCTTAGTCATGCCAATATAGCTTTAATTTCCAAGAAGTATCAGAATTAATAGGCTGGAAATTGCTGATGGGGCCTCTCCGAAAATTGCAGCTGCACCTTTGGAGGAAGAAGCCGAAGAAGTTTTGTTTAGGTCAGTTTGATAAAATTTTCAGACAATTTTTGAGTATATAACTTCTATCATTCTACGAAACAGTCTTTAACAACCATCAACTTCTTAAAATTAAAAAAATTTTGAAATAATGATTCCTTTGTATTTCTAAAAGCGAGAGTATGATTATTTTAAATCAAAAGTTAATTTCTATACTTAAGTCTAAAAATTGATTATTTGATAAACTTTACCAAACTAATCTTTGATATGTAAAACTTTTGAGCCTACTTTTTTCAGAATGGGTGGGAGGTTGTTAAAAGAGGTTGTGACGGTGATGGCTAATAATTTCTTTCACATTGGGGTGTTACCAGGTGGGCTTAATCATACCAATATGGTTTTAAATCCCAAGAAGAAATGTTGTGTTGGGCCTGAAGATTATAGACGGATTGGTCTAACAAAAATGTTCTATGTAAGATACTGACACGAACTTTGTTAAATAGATTCAAGAGAGTGCTTCCTAGAAGGGAGACTGATTTTTAGAGGAGATCCATTTCAAAGTGTCTTCCTCAGGATATAGCCTTATGGTTCTTAGAATATCTGTAAGAATGTCCGCCTGGGATTGAATTTTGTCTATATTATCATATGAAGAAGGACCAATAAATAATTTATCAAAACCTACTCTATAAATTGTCAATGTTTTTGCTATTGAAGCCTTTTTAAATTTAGCCAACTGAAAAAGATCTGGTAGGTAATGTTTTAGTTTTTCTCCCCACCACTATTTATTTTCCTAGAAAATAATGCTATTACCATCTTTGACTTAGAAAGTGGTGAAGCTATTTAGAAAATTGAAGCAGTTCTTTATTTCTTGCCAGATTGGAGAGGATCTCCCGGTTGAGGAATTTAGAAGTGCCCCTAGCCATGATCGAGAAAAATATCTAGCCTTTAAAATTTCTTTCCACTTTAGGGAGTGTGAGTTAGAGAGTAGCTGTCATAGCAGCTTTGATTTCAAGGCTATATTGAAACTTCTAATGTTTATGATTCCCCATCCATTATGAGCTTTGGATCTGCAAAGCATTTTCCACTTAACTAAATGTAGAGTGAAGGAAGAGTAAGAACAGGATTTCCATAGGAATTTGCTCCTTAGTGTGTCAATTACTTTTTCCACCTTAGCTGGCAGGTGTAGAACAGAGAGGTAATAGGTAGGTATAGCAGAGAATACTGAATTTACCAGAGTAAGTCGACCACCAAGAGATAGAGTTTTTTTGAGATTTTTTCGATAACTGGGGACCAATCTGAAACATTTGCCTTCCTATAATATAAGGGTAAACCTAGATATCTGATAGGAAGAGGGGATGTGGAACAACCAAGAATATGAGAGGCTTTAATGGTGGATTCGTCAGCAACCCCTATACTAGTGAGAGATGATTTCTAGAAATTTATCTTTAATCCAGAACAGGTTTGGAAACAACACAGAATCCTCCTGATGTTAATTATATTTTCTTCAGTAGCTGCTAGAAATAATATCGTGTCATCAGCATATTGTATATTAAATATGTGTGGTCCACCATTAGGCAGCTGAATGTCCGCAATCAAGTTGTTATTCACAGCAAGGGATAGCATCCTATTTAGGATGTTAGTAACAATAATAAAGAGTAGGGGGGATAATGGATCACTTTGTCTTAAAACCATTAGAAGCTTTGAAAAATCCTTTGGGAGACCCATTAATTAAAATAGAAAATCTAACTTGAGAAATGCACATCTTAATCTAGTTTGTCTATTTGAGACCACAACCTAAACCTGATAAGGAATCCAATAAAAATTCCCAATTAACATTATCGAATGCTTTCTCAAAGTTCAGTTTTAGCACATACCCCGGGATGCCCCCCACTTTCATAAAGTTAGTGTTTCTTGAGCAATCAAGAAACAATCTCCTATATATCTTCTCGGGATAAAAGCGCATTGGGAATTATCGATGACTTTATCAATAACAGGGGACAATCAAGAAGCCAGAGTCTTAGTTATGATTTTGTACATACTATTAACAAGGCTGATAGGCCTGAAGTCTCTAATACATTGTGCACCCTCCAATTTAGGGATAAGGGAGATAAATGTTTGATTGATGGATGCTAGAAACTCATTATCCGAGGAAGCATGTAGACTATCAAATATTTCCAGAATATCTAATTTTACTAAATTCCAGAACTGATGGAAAAAACACAGGGGGAATCCATCAAGACCAGGGCCTTATCTCCAGATAGTGATTTAACATTTTTGAAAATTTCTTCTAGAGAAAAGATTACTTCCAAGTTCTCTGAATTTTGAATTTTTGTAGGAATTAATCTGTCCCAATTCAGAGTTGGAGTATAACCTTTAAGTTTATTGAATAGTTTGGTGAAGTGTTCCTCTATTTCTTTAGATATAACTGTGGGAGAATAGGAAATGTTGCCCCTAATCTTTAGGGAGTGAATGGCATTCATTCTCCTCCTACACTTAACCATATTGTGAAAGAATGATGTGTTTAAATCTCCTTCTTTAAGCCAAAGAATTCTGGACTTTTGCTTCAAATAAACTTCTTGTTCTTTAAGCAAGGTGTAATGTTCATTCAAATGATCTCTCTTAAAAATCAAAAGGTTATCTTGTATCTGGTGAGATTCTGCCAGAGCATCAATGGAAGCAATTTGGGATTCAATATATAATAATCTGTTATTTCGTGCCTCCCTAATAGGTCTAATCCAACCTCTTATCTGCTTTTTTAAGAGTTTCAGTCTAAATGCAAATTTTATAACAGGTGTGTTGGAAAGAGATGTTGTGGGATCTTTGCTAACAATTCTTTATGAAGGATGCAAATCCCTCAATAAGAAGCCAAGATTTATAGAATTTAAAAGGGATAGGACCCCAATCTATGGAAGTAGTGTTAAGGGTGATAGGAATATGATCAGATGCTACCTTAGAATTGCCCAAACAATAGGCATTAAGGAATTTATTAGCCCAGGCGAGTGATATGAGGAAACGATCAAGTCTGACCATGGTGGGCTGGGATTGCATGTTAGACCAAGTATATTTAAAATTACTTGGGGATAAATTGTAGACACCCCGATTTTGAGGTGACCCAAAGATGAGTTTTTCCATATGTTGCCTTGGGTATGACCCTTGAACCAACCTTAAACCCGTAGCATGCTTGCAGCCCAGTTAGAAAACCAGATCAGTAGGGGAGAGCACTTAGCTAGCACACCAACCTAGCACACATAGCTAGCACACCTACCTGGCACACTTAGCTAGCACAACAACCTAGCACACATAGCTAGCACACATACCTGGCACACAGCCACTTCGCAGGCTGC
>JAMKQA010013833.1:0-14230 GCA_024699735.1 Posidonia australis
ATGTAAAGTATCATGCAGAAATTACAAGGAAGTGCCAAGAGACATACCTTTGATGTACTCCTTGGTGACTCGAGGTGGCTTCTCCTTGGTGCTTTGGACACAACTAGGGAGATGTAAGGGAGTGCTCAGGGATGCAAGGGAGCTGGTTGCTAAGAGTGGGTGGACAGCCAAGAGAGAAGAAAAGTTGCTTAAGGAGGGCCTTTTAAAGAGAATGTAGAGGTAACTCCTTGGGATGCAAAAGGCCTCGAAACTCAACAGTCTTGCGTAGATTCGTGAAGAATATTCGCAAATGAAGGTTACAAGTACAGAAGATGGAAAGCCAATAGTCAGTACCCTGAAAAGTGGTTGTGCGCCACAAGGGTGTGCTAGCTTGGTGCGCCAACTTGGTGCTCTAGATCTAACTGCTTGAATTATAAATTGGACCATAAGTTTATTATAGGCTTAGGATAATCAAGATGCTAAATAAAGTTCAAATGAGGTTAGACTTGTCGTATCTAAAGCAACACTTTTGGAGAGTTCACCTACGAACCGCTTCAAAATCACAGTGTCTACAGGGAACGACATTGAGGATGATAGGAGTGTTATTCCACATGATCATCGAGCAAACAATACAAGTGAATGAGAGGAAAGTGAGATTCCCATGAAAGGGAAATAAGAAATTGATCCAATTCGATAACATTGGGAGGGATCTAAAGTTAGGACATCTGAAACAGATGTTATTAGGAGAGAAATCGTGGAGATCTATAGTGACGATGAAAAAACTAAGAGAGAGAAGAAACGAGATTTATTCACGTAAAAGGCTAAGAGGTTGTATTGACACAACCTTTAAAGAAACAAAAGGTAAATAGGTAGGGTATTAAGTTGATATATTTCCTTGGACTACATTAGTTTATCAAAATAATAGTGGAAAAGTTTTTTTTTCAAACGGTAAGATTATATATCGATATATCACTTGATTATATGTACCAACCATTACCGAGCGTAGGAAATATATGCCCATAATATAAAAATCAAGGCTAACAGTTTTTGACCCAACCATTCGAAATAAATTGTTCTTAACGGTACAAGTTCACCATCAAATAAAATAGAGAATATCAAAGTTAAAATTCTAAAAATCTCCTAAATATTGCTTTCAAACCCCTGCTGAAATGGGTCATAGGGTCTAATACTTCTATTAGGGAAAACAACAGAGGTGCAATGACTGGAGTCGAGAGGTCAATCGAAGAGCCAATTGCTTGAGCTCCCATACGAACTTGAGCTTGGTCTCATTCTCTTTGCATATTCTCAGGAGCCTGACAAAAAGCTCTCATTCCCATGACTTGCACATAGAATATCTGTCCATAACTTGATTAGTGAAGTAACTCTAGAAATAATAAATGAGTATGATACATTTTTATTCTTAAATATTCTATTATTTCTTTCCAATCATAAATTTCATAGAATTGCTGGGACCAGTAAGTCCCAGCTAGTTCTAGTAATCCCATATTTACGGTAAACAAACAGGGAATAAATATCCACAATATTAAAATTCAATAGATAGGTTGAATTATCTAGAAAAAATTCCCAAACTTTTACCGTTATAGAACACCTCAGAAAAATATGATTGATGCTTTCACAAATGTCATTACAATAAGAACAAGATGAGTCCAACCCATTTTTTTTTAGAAAGATTTTTATTAGAGAGAATTTTATCATGAATGGGCAACTATAAAAACATTTTTATCTTAAGGGGAATCCTGTCTTTCCATATATTATTTGATAATGAAGACCTGATACCACCATCATTCAAGATTTTATAGCAATCCTTTATTGAATAGCAATTATCAATCAAGAGAATCCAATGTAATTTGTCTATCCTTTCATTGAGATTAATACCGTCCACAATATTAGAAAAATTATCCAATTGATTTTAACCATACCCTTCTTCATTTCCTTTATAATCAACAGATTGATAAATTATCCTCCGCCAAACACGTATTGAATACAATGAGTTGTGTGGTTTCTTTAGCAATTACATGATTGTGTCTCCCACGAAATCTAACAAAAACAAATTTTGATTTCTGATCAAAAAAGAACAAAGAGAAACTTAGAATGGCCTCCAACGTCGACAAGCTAAAGTCTTGTTTGCATTAAAGGACATAGGATCATTGTTTTTTATTTGAAACATGTAGTTATTTTATTAATTTAGATTACTTGAGAACCGCTATCAAGTGATAAATTATATCAAAATTATAGACCTGAATGATAAAAGTTTTCACAAAATAGACTTAATAAGTTTGAAAATTAACAGACTTCCTGTTCTTTGTGTTGTAAACACCCAGTTTGGAATCATTTTCAAGTCCAAGCTTTGACATTTTTTGTTTTGCCATTAAATTTCTGATTGAGAAAAAAAAAAGGTTAAAAACAATATATACAATTAACCCGAGTAGCTGAGTTAATCAAGAGAAATGAGTTTCACATTCCCTAGCTAGATTCAAATCCTGTTGGAGATGTGTTGGAACTCCTCTCTAATTAATTTCAACTTTATCTCTTTATATATATATATATATATATCTATATATAAACTAATTTTCTAATAAAGTCCGTCTCTACTTAAGATAAGTAGGACCTTGAATCTTTCAAATGTTGGATTTGAATTTTATGATAGATCCAATGGAAAATATGGTTACAGTAACTATTTCTTTATTTAATATAAGTATATTTGATGCATTTTACCTCAAAAATCCTTAAATGATGGTACATCTTCACCATATATAATATATTATTCCATCACAGATCTTTAAGATCGTATGAAACTCAAAAAACACTTACTAGAAAAATTACTTGGTTTTATCATTTGAAATTTAAAAAATAAAAACTAACCATTTATTTCTCTTCTCTCTCCCTACGTTCCCTATTTTCTCTCCCTCCTGAAACCCACTTCATGTCACCCACTCATCCCTCCCCAATCCCCATCCACTTCCCCTTCCCCTTCTCCTTCCTTCCTTTTCCCCTCCCACCCTCTCAAAGCCCACTGCCTCTCCCCTCTCTCTCGTGTTCTTTCTTCCTCTCCTTCTCCATCACCTTAGAATTTCCATACACCATCCCATGCTCAAAAGGAACCAAATAAATGAAAAAAAAATACTAACCCATTTCCATATACTAACATTTCGTAATGCTAAATTTATGATAATAATAAAAAAATAGTAGCAATAAAATTCCTTGAAAGTTTATTCAATTTGCTTTTCCTATACGAATAGAAAAAAATACAAATAACAGGAAATAAAACACTCATTTTGCTCTAATGAGAAAAAATAGAACTTTTTTTTACTTACAATTAGTTTTTGTTTATTATAAATTTAGTACTGCTAAATATGGTATAGTTTCAATGTTACCAAATCTATAATTAAATTAGTATTACTAAATACAGAATAGTCTTAGTGTTACCAAATGCAGTACAAATTTAGTAATACCAAATAACAGAATAGTTTCGGAATTACCAAAAGTTTTCATTAATAGTTACGTGCTTAAGTAATACCAAATAATTGAATTAGAATTACTAAATACGGAATAGTTTCATTGTTACCAAATGCATAACTAATTTAGTAATACCGAATAACAGAATAGTTTCAATACTAGAATATCAGTGCATTAATTCCTTTTCTTTAATTTTTTTCCTTCAACAACTCAAAAAGGACGACCATCAATCAAAGTTTGATTTAAAGAAATAAATATTCTATGCTATGTTCACCATAAAAATATCTATAAGCCTATTATCACCCAACAATAAAAAAAGGAAACCTTATCATAAGTTGTAATATTTTTGAAATTTTGTAATTCACTGTTGATTCATATAAGATTACAAGATCAAAAAAGGAAATTTTAACATACGTTGTAATATTTTTGGGAATTTGTAATTCATAGTAGATTCATATAGGATTTGCAAAATTTCTTTAACATACAGTCAAATAATGAATCCTCATCACATGTAAAAAAATTTAAATAAAATAATGTCGTACTCACAAGGGTAATGGTGTGGCGTAACACATGGAAGATGCAATAAAAAATAAAATCCTTAACAAATGTAAGCAAAATTTTAAGACCAATAAAAATCAAATACTCAATACATGTAACAACACGTCTAGAATTTTAAATGCAGTGAAGATACTCGCTTAATTTACAAGATCGTGTTTTATTTTTTAAGGAAAAACGGAAATCAAGAAAACCACTCAACGGATATATCTTATAAAATAGTTGTTTTAATAACATTTAGATCTAAGGGTTACACATATGTCTTTCTTCAAAATAGCAAAATGAAGAAAAATATATCAGAAGTCGATCTTGTGTGTGTGTGTATTTTACACAAGCTTGACCCAACGACAAGTCCAAATGGACCTAGTCTGTTGAGCCAAGTGGGCCTAGACCTTAGGCTTGGCACAACTCTCGACCCAACTCGAGCCTAAACCTTGGGCCCGACATGGCCCAACTCGTGCTTGGGTCGGCCCTATCTGACCTTCTCTTGGGTTGGGTCAAGTACTCAAGTTAGGTCAAAACGTGAGTAGGCTGGTCATCCAGGACAATGACACACGCTGGCACTCTTGGAGTCAAACTTACTTTACAGTATATTCATTATGGTTTCCTTGTCGTCGGACTAAATCTATCCACTAGACATCGTAGAAAATTGAGAATTATAAATGGCTTTAATTCATGGAATATGAATGCTGTGAATGGAACTTCACCATTTGTCAATGTAAATAGCATAAAAAATTATGGATGGTTTATGAAAGAAGATAAGTATCTTTATAAGAATATAAATAATTTAATTAAATTTAAATATAATATCTATTTAGCAGATCCCCTACTAACTTGAGCGAGCTTTCAAATATTTGTCCCACACTCATTCGTGAGGGGTACTCCTAATGGATTGAAGACCATATCAACTGGTGTTTCATCTTGCAAATAGAGAACATCTCATCAGGGCAAAACTTTGTAAATAATATCTTTATTCTCATGCCTTCAAGCTAGACATTCTTCAGTCTCATCCTCGTCACAATCAGATTCCAAATTTTTGATTTTGTGAATAACAAAAATTTGATTGTTGTGAATAACGTATCACATACACCTCTTGATACAACCTCTTTTACTGGATCACCATCATTGGTATCTTGATTCCTCTCATTATAAATTATCACAGGTCTCACTTTTCTTAAACAAATTAGACAACCAATTCTAAATTCCACTACATTTTCGTCCTCCACTTCATTGATTTTTAACTCAAAAATCATTGTCAATTTGTGTGAACGAGGCACATTTTTACAAAAAACTTAATTACAATTTAAATATTTATTGTTAATGATTTGCAATTTAGGCCACTATTTTCCTCACTGAACATAGTCCATCTTCGTAATTAATGCATGTTCAATCCACCATCTGAAAAACATGAGCACATTTATATAACAATATTGTCATGCAAGTAAAAATTTCTGCATTAATCTCAAGCAGTACGGACAATAACTTTGGGCATTTTCACCACTTCAAGGTTTAAATGTTTGCCACGTCATTAGTCTATAGCAGTCAAAGCACGTACTGCTTCGAGTTTTCAACAGAGCTAATAGATTCATTTACACGGAAATCAAGTTGCACGGAAATCTACTCAATAGAAAGCAAAAACAAATTTCCCAAGTCCTTTGAGTTCTATTCTATCACGCACAGTCAAGACAACTCTGATGCGTAACTACCTTCTTTTTCTGTTACAGATTGAAAGCTGGCGGGCCTGACCTATTTCAGAGGACTTCCGATGGGTAAGTCTTATGTATGGGTGACACTGAACCCTTCAAGGGTAAAATAAACCTTCAATGGTCGTCTACACGTTCATCGTGAAAAGATCACACTTTCTTTATAATCTGAACGACGTCTTCATCTTCAAGTTCATGCTCCTGTAAAAATATAAAGTCAAAACAAATATCACAGAACAAACTAACCTAATAACGTCAAAAATTAGATGAACATCATGGACGACCTTGCCAACCCTCTGTGGCTTATGTTTCGCACTTGAGCCCCAAACCAGAGCACTGTTTCAAAAAGAAAAGGAAGATCGTAAACACCATGAATACTATAATTTCGTGAACTCAAACATAAAAGGGAAGATGCTCACTATTTGAATTGTTTAAGCATGTCTTTGTGGATTCTATTGCAGAAATCTTCCACCGTCCTCTTCTTCGATGACAGGATTACAGGGTCTTCATAATCAGGATTTAATCCCTTAGGTTTAGTGTATATGCGTGTAAGATTTAGATAGTCCCAGATCTTCCCCAGTAATCCATCAAGATTCCACTCCAGATGAGCACTATGAAAGACAGCAAAAAAGTTAAAATAACCTCAACAAGAAAAAAATACAATGTAATTAGAAAACAACAATATAAAGCGAGATATGATAGCATGAACATTGCAGTCAGGTATGGACCCAATGTTTGTCATCCCGATGGATTACTTGGCCCTCTCAGAATCCTGATATTTGTTGGCATTCGTGATTTGACTTTGTTCTCGGTTAGAAACTAATCCAGTAGCACTTAGGTGTTTGTAGAGAAAAGTGATCTAAGTCGCATAAAAAAATCAAAGAGTGTGTGTGTATATATATAAACACACACACACACACAGGATCTATTAACTGATCTAATTATTAACTAATAAAATAATTAACTCTAACATTTCTCCTCAAACAGTAGTATATATATCTATCATGTTCAACTTACTACATAACAATTAAAACATTGAAGTTCTAAGATCTTGATGAAAATATCTACAGTCTAATCTTCCCTTCTTGCAAATGGTGTATGAATTTTTCCAATCATCACAACCTCACAAACAAAATGACAATCAACATCCACATACTTCATACGCTCATGAATGTTGGGTTACTTGTTATTTTGATAGTTGCTTGATTATTACATAGTAGTCATGACCTCATTGCAAGGACCACCAAGATTCTCAAGAAAAATTTACAACCACATCAGCTCCCCAGTGGTATATGCCATAGCTTGCATTCAACATCAATATTAGATCATGACACCATATTTTGTTTCCTACTCCATAAATCGACTTACCACTGACATATTTTAGGATTCTCCATAAATCAACTTACTACACCAACAACAAAGATAATATGGCCTAATGACTGTGAGAGTTTTCCAACTAGGCATCAATACCTATTTTTATCGACAAAATCTACTGCATCAATTGACCATAACAAGGATTTAGGATCTGGATCGATCAATAGAAATAGTAATAAGTCTGACTGACCTATTTCTTGCAACAAATCTATCACATACTTTTTTTATAACAAAATCAGTCCCTATTTGCCATGAGCTACTTCAATGCCAAGAAAATATCACATCAAGATTATTAGTTGCAAAACACTTCTTTACGTATTACTTTGTCTCTTCTATACCGATAGAATCACTGTCAGTCACAAGAATATTATCCACGTACACCATCAGAATCACACTGCTTGAATCTCGCTGTCTAGTAAATACAAAGTGATCAGCATAACTCCTGATGTCATTATTTGGCTGAATTTTTCAAACTATGCACGAAAGCTTTGTTTTAACCCATAAATAACTTTGTTTAGTTTGCATACTTTTTGAGTCACTCTGTAACATCTGGGTTTGTATGGTCCAAGATTTATTAAATGGTGAAAGTTTTGTTTTGGGAAAATTAATTCCCGTTTGATTGTATTTTTGGTGTTCGTGAAGCAATGGCGGAGCACGTGAAGGCTGGGTAAGGCATGGGCCTCACCCTAAATTTGAAAATTTTAAAGAGTAATGTATAATTTACTCAACTTAAAACCCAAAGTGCCACATCTAATCGTAACCCGAAGTCCCAAATCCCATTTCCCTTGATCCATCCAACCATCCCAGAGGAGTAGGCGAGTAGCAACAGCAACTGCGAGCCGGCAAACTTCCATAGGCAGTAGCGATGAGCCGGCGGTGTCTAACAAAGCACGGCATGACACGCCACAGCGAAGTCCACAAGCAACGTCGTAAAGGTGAGTTGAAGCATACGTGAGACATAAAGGGACTATAGGGAGGAGGAGTAGCCGAGCAGCCCAACAACAGCGAGCCGGCAGTGGCGAATTGGATAAGGGCTAGCCAACTAGAGCACAAAAGCATCGAATGAGATCGGGTTAGGAGGAAGTAATTAGTTTCAAAACAAAATATGGCTTAATTATACAGATCAAATACTTTTAGTATTGGTCTGTGAAAGAAAGAAAGAATTACTTTTACTTTTACAGTTTAAATACTTTTAGTATTGGCCTAGTAATACTTTTACTTTTAAATAAAATCTAGATAAACTATACAACTCAGCAGCCAATGTACATGTATTACTATATAAAATCTTAAACAGTTCAAGTCATCAAGTGTTCAACATATACAACTTATTTCGCCTTGTATTACTTATACTTGTAGTACTTCAACAGGCACTATTGTAAAATCTTACAATTTACTGTTTACATAATATTGTGCTAAAATATTAATGAAATTACTAGTGAAATTTATGATTAATTTTTCTTCAATTTTCATATTTTTAATGCCAATTATCTGTTTTGTAGTATGATTTGATAACGTTGTAATTAATGTTTATGTTTTTAATCTTTTATATTTTTTTTCTAGTAATTGTGTTGTTGTAGTGTTGTGGCAATTGATTCATCTTCATCAAACGACAAACAGTAAGAAGGTATGTATTCGTACATATCTGGTGGTATGTGTAATATATTTTATTTAAATTATTTTTGTTTATTTAGTTTTCTCCTTTTTATTTATGTGTAGTTATATTTTACAAACAGTGACGGACAAGTATTTAAATTTTATTATTTTATTATATTTATTTTAAAAGATTTATTATTTGTATAATTGTACCCTATCCTAAAAAAAAAACCTAGATCCACCACTATTATGGAGTGAGCCTAGTCAAGATGACTAGGAGTGAATCACTTGTATTTGTGAATATATTTATAGGATAATTACAGTGAACTTGTTATCATCTTCCTCTTTGAATCTTTGATTTCTTTATATTATGATTATCGTTTCTCCTAGTTGTTGCATTGCGACAAATTTGACATATTGTGACCTGTAAATGTGTAAGGCTAAGAGAAGGAAATAATGTCAAATGCAACTGTACTACCTGTGACCCCTAACCCATGATTTATTCATGAAAAGGTGTGTTTAAGATATTGTTCCTCTTTTTCGATACTATAATGCAAAATCCATGCGAAATTTACTGAAAAGATGTCAAGTACGACATTATAGAGGAAAGGGGGTGGCGTAAGGCTAAATGCATGTATGAAAGAGAGAGAGAGAGAGAGAGAAAAGAGGAGAGGAAGGCTCGAGAGAAATCTAGGGAAGAAAAGAAAGAAAGAAAAGAAGAAGAGGAAGAAGCAGAGAGAGAGAGAGGGAGAGAGAAGCTGAGGGAGAGGGAAAGGGAGAGGAAGAGAGAGAGAGACAGAGAGAAAGAGAGAGAGGTGATTGCTCGTTGCTGAAGAACGAAGAAGAGAAGAAAATAGAAAAGAAAAAGAAGAAAAGAAGAAAAGAAAAAGGAAAAAAGAAAGAGATACATGTCCTACCTACTTGCTTTCATTCGTTTAAGTTTAAGATCATTGCAAATAAGTTGCTTTGGATGAATGGTAGTGAATTCATGATTTTTAGAGAAATTTTAGTGGAATTATCAAGGAATTTTCGAATGAATATGGACTATTGATGCGTTTTGAGCTCCTTTGCTTTAATCATTTGTATCTTGAGTTACATGTGTAGGATTCTCATGATTTTTATCCCAATTGGAAAATTACTTCAACATCTTCGTTTTAATATATTATGTGCAATTTTTGGTAGATTGTGGAAAGATCAGTTGAGATTTTAAGCCAGACGACCCAACTGTGTTTTCTACTCTGTATTTTTTGTGCCTGAGATGCACCTTGGTGACGTAAATTGTCAACGTAAGTTGTTGGTGCACCTAGCGCGTGTGGGATGCCTGATCGAGGCTGGTTGTGCCCAACAACTGGCCAGATAGACTCCAATGGATTCTTTTGTGGCAATTGTTTATTTAAAATGGTATTTTGGGTTTTCAAAGGTTTTTGTGCTAAAAAATGTTTAAAAATGATTTTTGAAAATAATGCATACGTTTTTGAAAAGTTTTCCGTGATTTTTGATAAGAGCCACAATAGCCACAAATCGCACTGGTAGCCCAAGGACAACTGATATCCCTAGAGGATCAGTTGCGAATTTGATAGGACTGTATTGATGGACCAGAAATGACTAATACCTCTGAAAGGTTGATTATAGGTCCAGAGTTATGACCAAGTGGCCTGAGTTGAAAACATCAAGAAGACGTACCCTGTGTTTAGCCTAAAGTCGACCTTTGAAGGGTAACTAAAAAGAAGAATACGAGACAAATGAGCTCCTACACAGGGTAACTTATCCGTGACAGTGCAGTACGCTTCGACGATTGCTTATTGATTAGTCAATCGCTAGTGGTCATAGTGACACGACAGGTTTTCTCTCTAGATGCGTATGTTGTAGCTTACTGTGTCGGATTCAAACTTTTCGATTTTGGGTCCAGAGAGACCTTGACTTTTGAGACGTGGTTTTCGTGATGGTTTTTGGGACTTGATTTGGCATAATGTAGCCATTCCAAGGGTGCATAATGGTTTTCAAAGAAATGCACGAGTTTTAAAAATAAATGAGAAAAAGATTCTAAAGGCATGCTTTAAAAAGAAATGTGTGATTCTCTACTATGAAATTTTGTAGCGTTCAGTTTCTTGCAAACATCGATCTTTGTGACCGTCGAGAAAGGCAGCTGAATGATTCTGCAAGCTAACGTTCAGATATTCTAATTTTTGATTTGTTGTTTTGATTTTTAGATAAACGTATACTAAGTGACAAGTGGATGTCACTCATTTGTGTTTGTATTGTTTTTCTTTCAAGTGCAAAGTATATAGTTACAGTCTAGTTCACTAATGCAAATAATTGAAGCTACGTAGTCACACACCATAGATCTTAGATAGGAATAGATTTTTATTTGATTGTATTTTCAGTTATTAGTTATTTAATTTAGTTTCCTGCTAGTTTTTGATAATTAATTACTTATTATATAGATATGGGTAGTTATATACTAATGTATGGCGTTAGAACCTCACACTCTCCTAGAGCAATGTACTTTAGAGATTGCTCCATAAACACAATCTCATGTAAATCTTCAAATAGAAGAGCATTATTGACAACTAGTTGAATTGGTTAAGATTTTATAACTGTAACTGAAACAAGAACTCAAATAGTACTAATGCAAGCAATAAAAGAAAAAGTCTCGAAAAGGTCTACATCATACATTTGTGTAATCTTTTGGCAACAAGATAAGCTTTGAACTTACCAATCGACCCATCTAGCTAGTATTTTATTGTAAATATACATTTACAAGTAACAACATCTATACCATCTACTAACTCCTATGTCCCTTTAGAAGTAACATTAGACATTTTTTCATCCATTATACGACACTAAGTAGGATTTACACTGACCTCTTCGTACATCCTATAAATAGACAAAAAAGATAAGGAAAAGGATGAATTGGCGAATGAAAAAGTAAACATGATCAAAAGAAATATGACTGAAGATAGGATGTTGTATACAATAATTGATACCTTTCCGGATAGCAACAAAAGAATTTTTAGAACCTCCATCACTTGTCAGTGGTGGTGGAACACACGAGATTTATGGTTGACAAGTACGTGTAAAGTAAACCTACAGAGGAACACGAGGAATAATTGATGCACTAGGAGTAATGGGTGTACTTGGAACAACTGATGCATTAGGAGCAACAAGTATAAAAAAAAGAATAGCAAAAATATTTAAAGTAAGATTACTACTTTCAAATGAGAAATAAAGTGTATTCTCAAAAAAGATAACTGTTGAAATAATCCCACATGGGAAAAGTACGAACTGAATTTATGATTATATATAAATGGACCCTTCCACTTATAATCAAATAATTTTGAGTAGGATATTCATATTTTTACATAACATCAGAATAAACTTAAGCCGACACACGTTTACCCATATTTAAAAGAGACACCTGTTGAACCAAAAAGAGGGCACAAATGAGGAGAAGTGTCGGAATAACTTCACATTGGAAAAATGAGAACTAAACTTATGATTATATATAAATAGACCTTTCTATTTATAGCTAATTGGTTTTAAATTGGATATCCATATTTTTACAGTAACATCAACACTAATGTATTGTTTATCAATGATAGATCCCAACAATGATAATCTTTTTGAATGCAAGAATATCCTAAAAATATACACTTTATTGCACAAGGAGACTATTTATCCAAGCCCGTCCCTAAAATATGCAAAAAAAGAAGTATAACACAAAATATGAGTAACATAAATTAAGACAACGTCATGAGACAAGCAATTAATAGTAATATGGTTATTAATAATAGGATAATGCATCTAGTTAATAAGATAACACGCAGTAAGAATGATTCACTCCAATAAAGTTTAGGAATATATGCATGAGATGTCAAAGTACGAGTAATATCCAATATATGACGTAATTTTTCCAATGAGGATATAATATTTGGTGTATAATGCCATTAAAAGAACAAATATTTGTAAATTCTTTAGACTTAAATTCTAAGACATTGTCAGTACAAAGACAATGGACTAAAGAAGAAAAATGACATTTTATTTTATTATAAAAATTTTGAACTATAGAAGGAACTTGATTCAAATCGTTCTAGAATAATCACCGACAAATATAACGAAATAACGAAAACCAACAGAGTCTTAAAACATCACAATGTACTAACTTAAATGGTAAAGAATATCATTTTTCAATTTTAGATGGGAAAGACGACCTATGATGTTTACCTAATGGAAAGCTTCACATTAAAATAATGACACCGACAAGTTAGCAGATACAATCTTCTTAAGCTTTTCCGTAGACGAATGGCCTAAGCGAAAGTGGCACTATAGAAGAGACACATGTGACGATAATGCATGAATTTAGAAGATAAGACATTTAAGTAGTATGTTCCACCAACTTTATAACCTCCATAAATCATTTTTGTCATGTAGAGATCCTGTAATATACAATGAGTAGGAAAAAAAGTTACACAATAATTAAGATTTTTGGTGGTTTTACTGTTAACCAAAAAGTTAGGGACAAAGAGAACAGATTCAAGAGAAAGAGTAAAAGAGTGAACTATCTTTGTACTAGAGACAAAGGAATTAGCATCATTTGCAACAATGATAGATGAATAAACAGAGGAACTTTTAAGCAAGGAAAATAAAGATCAATCACCTGTCCTATGAGAAGACGCACCGAAGCTTGTGCAACAATACGCACAGGAGATGGTATAGTAGTAATAAAGGTAGATAATTGAAGTTTTTCAAATTCCTTATGTGTAAAAGTAACCACATTTGTAAGGTCATATGGAGAATCTGATGTGGCATTATTTGCAACATTGATTGATTTACCATGCTTGTCTCATCAATGATCAACAATATAACCCACATGACTACAAGAAATACATGTAAACCGTCCACCATATCCACTGAAGCCACCACATCTATTAAAGGACTGTGACTACAAATCACAAATGATAATTCCTTGATGGTGGTCCCAACAAACATATAAAGATCAAGAGTAAACGAAGACGGTGCCATCAAACCCAACAAACAATGTACTGATCCCGTGTATGATCACAAACCTAACAAACGATCAACAAAACCGAGATGCCTACCACATACGAACAAAAATCAATACAATGCTAAGGTTTTTACAAACCCTTTGTCAATCGATGAAACAACATTTGGGAGTGGTTTCAATACAAAACGATGTAGGAAGAAGAATGGGAGGAACAAAAAATCAAGAACTACAGCGAACCCCAGTGCCAATTGATGTCAACTGGCTATTTGACGACGGCTCCAATGGCTATTTGGCAAGCGATGGTGGGTGGCAAGTGTATTGGCTGCTGAAAAAATATTCTAGGGCACAAAACTTATTACTTTGGTACCATGTAGTGAAAAGTGATCTAAATTACATACAAAATCAAAAATACAAAGCATATATATGTATACTAGGTAGGATATATGAATCCACAATATTCATTACCTTATCTAACTACTAGCTAATAAAACAATTAAGTCTAACCGGATTACTAGTGCATCCCTTTATTGCTCAAGTAGTCAAG
>JAMKQA010013834.1:0-11653 GCA_024699735.1 Posidonia australis
CGTGGTGTGCTAGCTAGGTGCTCAATATTGGTGCTCTACCTTGGTGCTCTGGCTTGGTGCTCTAGCTTGGTGCTCTAACTTGGTGCTCTCCCCTATCTATTTGAATTTCTAATTAGGCTGTGGACCTACCATAGGTTTGGGATTGGTTTAGCTAATGGGATTCAAAAAGTGGTTGGGTTAGCCACATCCAAAGCAACATCTGGAAAGTTTATCAATGAGCCACCTCAAAATCGGGTGTCTACAATTACACATTCTAAGGATTTCTAACACTCTTGAAGAACATTGCTCCATCAATGCTCCACTTCCAATGTATGAAAACTAAATGCATGGATGCATGATTCAAGTCAACAATTTGCAAATGCAAGGGCAATCATTCAATGTAATGAATGGTCCATATGGTAGGTTAGGCTGGTGGGGTACTGGTGGTCCTTAACCATACAAACAGATGCAAAATGCATGGATGCAATTCGTTGTGGTCAAGTGTTTTCCATCTTCGAGCATGACCAGTACTTTCAAGAAAGGATCGTCATTCCACAACTCGACTTGGTATGTAAATGAGTTTTATGAATAAAGAACTGGGTGAGGGAGTGAACCCTTCCTTTGCCAAACCGGGATTTTGCCTCTTAGTCAGAGTAGTGTGTCTGTGTACACTGTTGGGACTCCAAATGAGGACCTCGTATAATGCCACGGTGGGACTTGCTGCAGCCTCACGGTGGGGCTTGATGTACTAACACATGGTGGGGTGATACCTGCACACTTAATAAGAGTGTTAGTAATCAAAATTGTTCCTTTTCCTACCTTAGAAGGATTAGCTAAGTTGCTTAGAAGGTACTGCAGTGTTATCCTTGCTCCCTTATATCTAAGATTAGGTGGAGGGAGTTAGTCTTAGCCTCAACAGGGGATGGAAAACAAGAGTCCAATAGACGTCGATTGCGAGTCATTCGTGGATGCTTTAAAGATCATTGTGGGGTAATGTTTTAGTGGAGAAAACGCACCCATGCTATGAAGGTGCACTTGAGTAGGACGCTTAACTCCAGAATCTGATGGATCGATGGTTGCATCACTGGCTAGACCAATTCCAATTTCCTTACTAGGTTTTCACTTGTAGATAAGATGGATGGCACTACTTATTATTTTTTGGTTTTTTGCTGATTTTCTGATTTATTTATTTTTTGGACTTTTGAATCTTCTGATTATTTTTAGTTTTTGATTTTTTTTTTATTTTTATGATGATGATGAGTGTGGTCACTGCCCTCCCTCTTATGCATTTAGCATTATCACCTTGTATTATACAAAGTGAGAGAGTTGTCCATTTCATCATGCCTTAGTCTTTTAAGGAATCAAGACTTTGTACTGACCTTAGTTGATTTTTGTCTCCCTTATTTACATGGTCCTTGAGCTTCCGACCTCTTGCCTATTTGTGTGGAAGAGTGGGGGAGACTTAAGGTTCAACAAGCTCTTGGCGTCGGTTATAGCTTTTGTGTCACTTACCGGTGGTTGGCCCTAACGTGCCTATAGCTAACCTAAGGTTTTTTGGCTTTTATTTTTCTTTTCTTTTCTTTTTCTTTTCCTTTTTTTTTCTTTTGGGGGTTCCCCTCTCTGGTTATTTTCCTGTGGATGCCTGCCCATCACTGTCTTCTCGGACTTATGCTATGATGGCACATCTACTTATTCGTGAGTTGTCTCACCCCATTATGAGTACCCGCCTATCACTATCTTCTTGGACTTATGCTATGACGACGTACTTGACTTTCAGTGCACTCCCCTCTTTTGCGTGCTTTTTCTAGGTTGTTTGGTTTTCTAATGCACTCCTCCATCACTGCCTTCTCGGACTTATGCTAGGAGGCCATGTAATACAGGACGAGCGGCTTTTATGATATGCCTAGGATCTAAGCCCACTTTGCTCTTATCTCCCCGTGCAAGGTGTATGTGTAGATAGGAGAAGGTTAAGGTCACCCTAGTCGCTCAACTTCTTTTCTATGTAGGAGATAACTTTCTTCCTTAGCTGGTACTAGGTCTTGAGTCCTTTTTTAGGGTTTTAGCATGTTGGTTGAAGGGTGTACTTCTAGAATACATGTAACTTCCACAGATCTAAAAGTATGTTCAGGTCATCCTACCCATTAGGTGGACCTTCCTTGGGTGTTACATCCTCTATTTAGGAAAACCTTGAATAATATGTTGCCAACTTTGCTTAATGGATTAAGTGGTCAAATGTGTGACTAACACTCATCAATCATTGTTATTCTCTTTATCACTATTATTAAATCTATCTAACATTCAAAGAAGATAAACAAATGACAGGAAAAGAAGTTGATGTCTTATTTACAAGTTTTTGAAATGAATAATGACCTTGCCCCTAGTCGGGCTTGGTCGAGGCTCTTATCTCCCTTCCCAGATGGAATGGTATACCTATGGGACAACTGTAGGAGCTTGGCCCTAGCGTTGAACACATGGGTTTTGTTGTAGGTGCATCTTGGTGTTTTTCCTTCAGTTTGTGCCCAATTCTCACCTTTTCAAGGTCACAGTTGGACTGATCTCAGCTTGGTTCCTCCGATGTTCCCTTGGTGGATTGATTATGAGAAGTCCACATCAGGTTGTTTTCTCCCCTTGGAGCATGTCCACTGAGATCTTTGTCGGCCTCTCCCTAGCTGGTGTACTAATGGATGTCCTTGGTGGACTTGCTTTCTTTTGTTGGATCTAGTGCCTTGGGAGGATGACTGATTCTTGCATGGTCTCCCTGGGGATGCTGGTAGAGCAAGTTGATGGCAGCCTCCAGGTCATACTAGTCAGCATCGACATATTCATCATAGACTAGTGGCACGCCCTCTAGATCTTCTACTTGGGCCAACTCATCTTGTATTGGAGGAGGTCCTTGGTCGATGGAGACCACAATGCCTACAGTTGCCACCTCTTGTATCTACTGATCGTCCCATGCCTTGTCGTCCTGGTTGTCATACTCATCATAGATGGGCATGTCTTGTCAGGGTTCATCAGAAGTTGCGGGATCCTCCTTTTCTTTGGTTGGTGGCTTTAGATCTGCTAGTACACACTCGATATCCACCAGCTCGGGCATTATCGGCTCGTCTTCATCATCCTCCATGTGGATAGCTGAATAGTTAGGCAGCGGATCTCCACTCCTTTCTAGTATTCTGAAAGCGTGGTTGAGTGGCGTCGAGAGTGGCTCTTGGTCCTACTCTTCGGCTTTGTGGTAGCTCTACGATGGAGGGATGGCATGGTAGTCCTCTTGCCTTTATTGTTGCCCCTATTGGGTGTAGTCATGGTGAGTGGGAGGCTACCAGTACTAGGGTTGCTATTGCTGTTGTTGTTGTTGTTGTTGGGGCTACTATTCGATTAGTTGTTGCGATGGTTGATACTAGCAGCATTACCTCTGGTGCTGCCGTGGTCGGACAGGTTGATTTTAATATGGTACTGACTGTACTAGCAGCTTCTAGTGTTGGACTAGCAATCCCTGGTGTCCTTGATGAATGGAGACCTGGGCCATGTCACCTGTAATCCCTTCGTATGTGCAACCTGTGGTCTTCTTCTAGCCCATTCGTTCATACTTCAAGAAATGTAAGTCCTTTTTGTTGCAAAGGACTCTTGTAGCCTTGTCGTACAACTAGGGGTATGTGTGGAAGTCGCCAATTAGTAAGCCTACCTTGAGTGCTCCTATGGTGTTCTAGGCTATGACTTCAACCGCTTGTTCCTTGGGAATACGACATTCTGATCGGACTGACATGTCCCTCTATCTGCTTGCGAAGTTTGCGAAGTCTTCATCTAGTCTCATCTTCTTAGCAAGGAGGTCCGTAATGGTGGGCTTATGTAGGATGTGGTGTACATACTGCTGTAGAAACTTTTCCAACACAAGTTTGAAGTCATTGAGGTCATATGCTATGAGTGTGTTGACCCACCTTAGTGCTTCTCCTTCCAAGCTCTTGAAGAAAAGATATATTGTGAGCCCGTTATCATGTTGATAGGCAGGGCAAGATGGCTTCATGGATCGCCTGTCCTATCGTACTTGGGTGTCTTGGGCAACTTAAATTCGGGCGATAACATGAAGTGTAGGAATTTTAACATGTCAAAGCCAACTGGTGCCTTTGATGTGACCCCTACTTCTGCAAGTGCATTTTTTATTATTCTCTCAACGTTGGAACTTGCAGTTGTTGTCTACCCATGGCCCTAGTACCCTTGTTGGAACCGTTGTTGTAGAGGGGTACCATAATGAGGAGGGAAGGAGGTTTGAGCTAGAGTATAGGATAAGGTATGATGAGATGGGGTTGCCCCTAGGTGATGATGTGAGTGATGGCTCGATGGGGTCCACATGGTGTGTTGGGTAAAGGAAAGGTAGCCTGAAGTAGCAAGATATGGAGCGAGAGATTGTGTTATAGGGCCATATATTGGGAAATTGGTTATTGGGCTTGGTGGTACTATATATATATTTCCCATGAAAGGTGTAGCTATTGGGCCCTAGTGATATCGAGAGAGAGAAGAAGGTCCATGTCCTAATGGAACTTGGAAATTAAAGGGATTAAGGTGGGCCATGGATTGATGGGCTACCCCTTGGGGAAATTGGTGCGAGTGGATGGACATTGGGGTGGTCCACATCTAGGAATAGCTCACTCATTCTCTTTCACTTCCCCCATCAAAAAGTTGGTCACCATGTGGATCCAGATGGTCGAACGGATATTTGCATCGGCCTATGGCACCACTAACTTGAGTTGTGGAGGTTGGAGCAATGGTCATGCCTGTCGTGGTCTGGACCATATCTAACGTGGTTGACTTGTAGAGTGAGTTCATGTATAGGCGATGTGATCCTAATGACATGGTGTAGCCTTCTTTGGAGTTCTTTCCTCTCAGATTATTATGGACTTTTTAAACCGTAGTTTTATCCTATTACAAGTGTCTAGAAAGGAAGTATTACAAACTCAATGTAATGGAATACAAATGGGAAAGTTTACAACTTTGTTTAATAAAGAAATAATAACCCAGGACTGTTGAGAGAAAACCCTATAACTTGTTATTGCAATCACAGCCAAACCACCCTACAAACAAGGGAATCAAAATGTGTAGTTTGTCAGATGTCACCAATGGGAGCAACATTAGGATTCGTCGCCAATAGGAGAGGCGACGGACCACAACACCGATTGGACAGGCGGCATGTGTGTCTGTCCTTTCCAGCAACCAAAATCTATCCTAGACAAAACCCTCAAATAAGTTTATCTATGCAAACAAGTTTTAGATCAGAACGTGAATTTTACTTGTTGAAATAATTAATAAATGGATTAATTAATTATTTCAACAAGTAAAATTTGCGTTCTGATCTGAAACTTGTTTGCATAGATAAACAAACTTGTTTGAGGGATTAATTAATTATGCGTTCGCTCGACTTGTTGGGTTCCTATAGCAAGGGGGTAAGGTTTTTTCCTTCAGGGTTCTAGGTTACACTCAATGGGATTTGTCTTCTCTGGTACCACCCGTAGATCTTTGGGAGATCTACAAAGGGGGCCTATGTAACGTCCCAAACTTACGTACGCTGCCTAAATCATAGTGTCACAAGCAATTACAAGAATTACAACATTAATTTAACAATTGTAATTAACTAAACTCACCTCTAGGAACAATGTGCAACTAGTAGCTCCTACTCAGGCATCAGGACTAGATTGTACCACCAACTGCACCTGAAAACCAAACAAAGCATGCGCAAGTGACATCTAAGTCACCCAGTACGTGCCCCACACACACACGACAAAAAGCTCGACAAAATCATAAAGATACAGCTTTTAATTTACAAAACATGGTTTTCTTCCAAAACATCATTTCTCTTTTCTTTTAAAACACTTGGAATCTCTATCCAAAACATACCTTTTTCTAAAGCTCACATTCTCTTTTTCAATGTTTGGAATTTCTTTCCAAAACCATGATTTTCTCAAAACTCATATTTTCTCCTTTTCATGCAATTTAAAACCTTTCCTGTATTCTGAGAAAAGTCCATATTCTTGACCAGATCCAGCCTAAAACACAAGGCCTTACAGGGTTCAAAACAAAACCACAAACATTGGCTAGTAACTAGTTAAAACATAATTCCCATTTATTACTAGGATTTTAAGACCAAATATAAGTCCAATCCTAGCCAAACAACACCTTTTAATTTCCACAAGTCCAAACACTTTTCTTATTAATTTCCACTTTTCTTATTGATGTTACTTTGATCAGGGGTAACTAGGCACACAAGCAGTAGGTGAGGACACCATTTCCCCTACCTCCCTACACTACCGTGGTGAAGTTCCCTGTGCGGGAAGACATTGTCTCGGCCAACAGGCCTCAATTCCATATTTTTGTATGCACAGGGATGCGTCCTTTTCTTGACGCCCCATCGATGACTCAAACAACTAAGTTCAATAACCCAAGCTCAGCTTACACTGTCTCAGCATCCACGGGCGTGTCTGACGATTGGCTTCATTCCATACCACTAACACCCCAAACTCGTGGATCTGTACAGGCAACCACGGTCATATCTAACAATTGGCATATTGGATCCACATACTCCTACCACATTGTCAACACCAACCCCCGTGGCTACAAAATAGATTATTCTTTTCTTTTTTAAAACTCTTGGGTTTTCTTTTTAAAACCATTACTCATTCTCTTTTCTTTGTAGGGAATCATTTCCAAACCAAACATGACCCTTCAATGGGTCCTAGACTCAACATCATACAAAAACTAGGCATTCATACTTATTATTGGATTTCATGCCCAAAAATCACACCAAACCACCTATTCATTGATTCCTTTCATTTTTTTTGGGCCTAAAGCCCAAAACCATATTAAAAATCATTTACATTCCTCTATGCCATCTACATGGAGAAAGCACCATTAACACATATCCATTATCCATTTAAAATCATCTATTTCTGTTTTTCATACACATTTATTCATATAGGCCAGAGGCCAAATTTGGCATGCCGATCTGGAAATCGGTCAATCGAAATCTCCTGTTTTGGTCTACCAAAATCCATCAGTTGTCCGAATTCCTCAGGTTTGGTCGACTGAAATTCCCTGATTCAGTAGCCCAGGTGTTTTCGGTCTACCGAAAACAGGCATCTGGTAGAATATTGACAGGAAACAATATGCCGAATCCAATTCGGCATACCAAAATCCCTGATTTCAGCAAACATCCCCGGTTTCTGACCCATCCAGTTGTTAGAATTGGGACCTCCGGTGGATCCAACAAACACACCTCGTAAATCTTGAATAAAACATGGGGTGTAGACCTCTAAGTCTACTTCAAAACCCCTCATACTATTTGCAAAACCACCTAGCATGCTAGTCACACGAAAACCACAAAGACATGAAACTCATACTTAAATATTATAGCACATATTCCATTTTCAACCAAAACTCATGAAATCCATACAATCCTAGCATGATCTCTACACATTCATTCTATCTATCACATTCCCATCCTTTCTACTATTTTCCGTGATTTTACATGCATTGTTCCTCATTTTCATGTATTTTACACATTATTGTAAATGAAGAGGAAAGAGGCCACGTACCTCCTCTGACGAGCTCTCCTGACTCCGGCGAGCTTCTCCTCCTCACGGCGATGCTTGGTTTCCAACGACACACCCCAGCTCTTAATGCCTCCAGTTTCTCCCTCACACACACACCTCTCCCTCTCTCTTCCTTTGGCTTCCTGGCTCGTCTCCTCTCCTTTTCCTCCTCCTTTACTCGGTTCCCTCCTCTTTTATCTCCTCCTCCGCCCTACATCACGCCGACCTCCGGCCCCATCACTATGGTGACGGAGGGGACGGGATGGCACGGGTGAGCTGTGGAGGCACAGGTGAGGTGGGAAAAAGGCTCGTGAGGGGGAAAGACGGAAGAAGAAAATAAAAAGGAAAAAGGTAGAAGGAAAGAAAGAATAGGAAAAGTTGGGCACGTAAACCGAGATGACTGTGCATCCTTTGACTAGATTCCACATTAGTCCCACAACCACAAACAGGTGCACAGAAAGCCAACAAACCTCCACACACACAAGAAACAACAAATTATCCATTAATAAACCATTTATATAATATTACAATTAATTACATGGTTTACAATTAAAAATGGATAATCAGTTCCAGGTGTCACAGCCTAGGCGGTGGGTTTGTCTATCTATAGAGGGACCCACAATCAAGGATTCTATCCTTAGGGTCATTTACTAACAAACCACAAAACAATAAATAAACACAAAACAATAAAGTATGAGGCCTCTACTAAGGTTTATTATTGACTCAGGGAGAAGAGATGAGTCAATAACAATGCCTTAGGACATCTTAAGTTATTAATCTAGCTATAAAACTCGACAAGGCATGGGAGGGCGACTTGCGCTAGCCCAGTTCACCCGATCAGATTGTTCTTAATTAGAGAGAAGTTTTACTTAAGGAGCTTCCAACCTTATTGTAAAACAAGTAATTTCCACCCTATTGGTGGACGGAATACAAACCTAAAAGTTGTTAAAAATCTAAAAAAGACAATGGACAGGATATTAGTTGATTTTATTTACTGATATCGCTACTGCAAGCCTAAAAAATCAACACAAATAGTAAACAAAAAACGAAGGCTTGCAAGATATTAGTTGATTTCATTGCTAGGATCTATAGCTTTAAAAAAGACAGAAATTAGAGATTGGTACTCATCATCGGTTGACTAGGTGACAGAATCATCAAGTCGCCACCTGGACAAGCGACGAGTTTGAAAATTCCAATTTTGGTTGTACACTATGAATCAACACCCACAAGGTAATGAAATTTGCCACGTAAGCCAGCAACCAGTTCATGTGGTGTCGAGCTACAAAAAAGGCATTTTAAAAAAAATTAAGATCAAAAAATATCTATTACGAATCTATCATTAAATATTGACCAAATCAGTCTTGAAAAATCATACTCGCAATTGATAGATATTTTAAATTAATTACCAAATTCAAAATCCACTTAAAATGTTAAGTAAATTGGATTTTGAAATCAAATCTTTAATAATTACGAGAAAACACAATTAAAATCAATGATATATTTGATTTAAAATAGATTGGCAATCATTTGCACATTTTGGATTTTATCTTTATTTTTTAGCATTATCATGAATTAAATATAAGCTATAACATTAAAATGTGATAACTTATCATAAAATCTTATTTTTGGTAAAAATAAAGATAAGTGATCTTAATTATCAAGTCGTTGGAATTTCAATAATTTTCTGGAATTATTTAGCAATTATAATGATTTAAATGATATGCATAGATATTTAAATGTTAGAAAATTATAGAAATTATAATAATTATGGAAAAAATCGTAATAACATTTATAAATATCCCAAAATATTAAAGTCCAAGATGACAAATTACATGGAGAGAGAAGGACCAGGGTATGTATCGCCTATTCTAGTGGTGCCTTGAGCACCTAGTCGCTTGTTGGTTTGGCGATTAGTCTGGTTGCCTGTTGAAGAAGTGATTGCATTTGTCGCCTGTTACACAGGCAACATCCTGGTCTTTTATAGTTTACTCCTTGTCTTTTATCTTATTCCATAGAAATGCACTAAAACCCGAAAAACATCAAAACTTTCACAAGAAAATCTGAAAGAAGGTTAGAGCTCCTTAGCCATGTGATCTAGGATGCCTCAAGGGTTCGTATCTTAAGTGAACTCTAGGAAATGTGAAAATAGGATATCTACAGATGCCCCTCCTTGGAGTTGATCTTGGAACCAGATTAACTCCAAAGTAAAAATGATATCTCCATTGAGCATTTCCTGAAATAGGGAGCTCACTCTCAAACGATCCGCCACAAATTCCAAAAAAGAAGTCTACACCTATTTGTTTTGGGACAGGGTCGCATAGCTAAAAGGTGAGAAGACGAACTAATTCGGTTTTGGGACATGGTTTCATAGCCGAGTGGTTCTATAAACTAAGGGATGCCATCATATTGAAGGCTCAGGCATGGAGGAGTCATGTTGGGGTTATGTGTCACAGCCAGTGTCGAGACCTGTCAACCATGTAGAGTGACACTTCAATAGGGCAAGAAACTAAAGGAAATAAAAGCATAATTAAAGAATGCTGTCATATTGAAGGCTCAGGCATGGCGTGGTCAAGCCGAGACTATGTGTCGTAGCCAGTGTCGAGACCATGTCAACCATACAGAGTGACACATCAAAGGGGCAAAACTAAGGTAAATAAGGAGATAATTGTTGTGGCTTCTTATCTGATAGCTTGCTCAGATTGGAATATAAGAAGATAGGTTGAACTTGATTTAGGCTTTAGGAGGATTACACATTCTAAGGATTTCTAACACTCTTGAAGAAAATTGCTCCATCAATGCTCCACTTCCAATGTATGAAAACTAAATGCATGGATGCATGATTCAAGTAAACAATTTGCAAATGCAAGGGCAATCATTCAATGCAATGAATGGTCCATATGGCAGGTTAGGCTGGTGGGGTACAGGTGGTCCTTAACCATACAGACATATGCAAAATGCATGGATGCAATTCGTTGTGGTCAAGTGTTTTCCATCTTCGAGCATGACCAGTACTCTCAAGAAAGGACCATCATTGTGGGGAAATTCATTGCAATTCTTTTCTATGCATCTTTTTAACACCAACTCAAGATGATGGAGGCATTCAAAAAATGTGGATCCATGAATGAATAAGTCATTCATGAAAATTTCTAGAAATCTCTCCACCATATCATAGAAGATGCTCACCATGCATCCTTGAAAAGTAGCTAGAGCGCTGCATAGCCCAAAGGATATGCAACGATAGGCAAAAGTTCCAAAATGGTATGTGAAGGTGGTTTTTTCTTTGTCCTCAAGAGCAATAGGAATTTAGTTATAACCAAAGTATCCATCAAGGAAACAGCAATACTCGTGGCTAGCTAACTGCTTCAACATCTAGTCAATGAATGGCAAAGGAAAGTGGTCTTTCCTAGTTGCCGCATTTAGTTTCCTATAGTCTATGCATACTCGTCATCCTGTTTGGATGTGAGTGGGGATAAGCTCATTGTCATCATTTTAGATTATAGTAATTCCTGATTTCTTTGGAACTACCTGAACAAGACTTACCTATGAGCTATCTAAGATGGGATAGATGATACCAATATCAAGACATTTCAGTATATCTTTCCTTACCACTTCCTTCATTACAGGATTTAACCGCCTTTGTGGATCTCTAGCTGGGTGGACTTCCTCTATCGAGTGGATTCAGTGTTGCACAATTGTTGGACTAATCCCCTTGATATCAGCCATGGTCCATCCTATGGCTTCTTCATTCTCACTAAGGACAATTAACAATGCCTCTTCATCATCATGAGTTAAATTGACTGCAATAATTACCAGAAGGGTCTAATTTTGCCCTAAATAAGCATACTTGAGATGTTTAGTCAAAGGTTTAAGCTCCAGTATAGGTGGTTCCTCAATAGATGGCTTAGGATTACGTCTGGGCATAGATGTGATGGGCTCTGGAGGAGGGTTATACCTGTAGACACCCCGATTTTGAAGTCACTTGGCAGCAGGCTACTCCGGTTGATGCTCTGGTTGCAACCACCAAAATCCTAGCCCATTAGGCCCGCGCAAGCCCATTAAGCCCAATTAGACCCACATTGGCCCACTCTGACCCAATTAGA
>JAMKQA010013836.1:0-10095 GCA_024699735.1 Posidonia australis
GTGCCTTCCTGATATGTCAAAGAAGAAAACCAGGAAAATTCTAGAAGCAAATCGAAGTAAAAATCATGCTAGACCATATAAAAACCTGCTGTGTGCTACTGAAAATAGGCTGCTGCGCCTGTTAGGTGCGCCAGACTGGTGCTCCAGTCTGGTGCGCCTGTTAGGTGCGCCAGACTGGTGCTCCAGTCTGGTGCGCCACCTAGGTGCTTCTATGTGGGCCAGAAAGATGTGCTGAGGGAAAACAGAAATCCATGCAGTGCCACATCACACGAGGATGCGTTCCAGAAAATCAAGCCATGTAAAATCCTTCGCAAAACTTGGAAAACATGCCATAAAAATGAAAGAAAGGCAAATGCAATGACATGTGGACCTTGTGCTCAAGGGTTGGTAGCCTCACACAAGATCACATGCTAAATGAAAGATGTAGGATTCAGCCATGCCACTGGATCATTGGCTGATGCATAAGGTTCTCCATGTTGGAGTAAAATGCAACCAGCCTACCAGATTCTGACCAAGGACTGATTATCCAAAGAGATTAAACAACTAGGAGACAATCTTGTTTAGAACGGAAAACATGCATGCAAAATCATGGAATATAAAAGAGGAAGCAGTAAAAGAATCAGGCTCAAAATCATTCAGAAAACCATTCAAGCAGATATGCAAAAGTGAATGTTTTACTCTCTGACCAGTCTGGTGCTCCTGCATGGGGCGCCAGACTGGTGCGCTGGAGAGGGTGCGCCATATAGGTGCTCCTCAGAAAATCTAGATCAGACTGCAATCTGATCCAGAACCTGACCCAAAATAAAGATGGGTGATTTATGCTAATACAGGTTGATTCATGCGAGTGTTAAGAGCATGATGGGATGCATCTGATAAAAGCTATCTTATTATCATTAGAACAAGATGACTAAATGGATTCATGGCAAGAACACATGCAAAATGCAAAAGATTCAAACATGGAACGAGTAAACCCAATAAAACATGTTGTAACCATGATCATACCAAGAATATAATAAGGAAAAGATTGCTCATGCAGGCGATATAGGTTTTTACACCAGAAATAAATTAAACATGCTACAATCAAAGTGTAGATTTGCATGAAGAGCAACTTGCAAAGAGGATAAATAAATTCATCACAAAATCCTCATGAAGATACAGAAAAAATCAGACCATATATAGAGCTTCTAGCGTGCTATTCCATTGCAAAAGAACAAGAAATTAAAGGAAAAGTGAGAAGGGCCTACCTTGTCTGAGATGTTCCTTCATGAAAGAAAAGAAAGACCCAAGATAATGAGCTCCTTGATGCTTTGGAAGGGCTGAGAATACCTCTGGAAGCAAGGGAAAACTTGAGTGCTCAAGTGGATGGTTGCAGAATTCTGGAGAAGGCTAGTGCAGCTATACGTCTCTATCTTTCAAGATGATTCAGTCCCTTCAAATGGTTGCCTATGGGATCTATATATAGGAATTCCTCATGGGTAATTCCTAGGACAACAAGGAGCCTCGTAGACGAAAAGCCTGGAAGATTCCATGGCATATTCATTGGTAGAGGTAACAGCCATGGGAGATGGAAAGCCAGCAGCCAGCAACCTCAGAAATGACTGGGCGCCTGGTATGTGCGTCGGGTATGTGCGCCTGGTATATGCGCCTGGTATGTGCGTCGGGTTGGTGTGCTAGCTAGGTGTGCTAGCTAAGTGTGCTTGCTAGGTGCTCTCTCTTACCTATCTGGATTTCTAGTTGGGCTGCGGGCTTGCTATGGGTTTAGGATTGGTTCAAGGGTCAGCCACATCCAAAGCAACAACTGGAAATCTCATCTATGAGTCACCTCAAAATCGGGGTGTCTAAACATAGCTTGAGATACAAAAATCGAAAGCTGAAGAACTCATCTCAAACCACTATTGCCCAATCTCAAGAAATCCATCAAAACTCTTGATAAATCATGGAAAAATTCTCGGATCATCAAACATCCACGATTTTCTGTTAATCAACTCATATTCATGATTTTAAACTAAAATCATAACATTTCTCATAGATTATAAACAAAGAAAGGATAAGGGAATGCATACACTATATGGGATCCAACGATCCCTCTCTTCTTTGATGGTCTTTAGGACTCCCTGGTCCCTGACGAGCACTTCTCTTACACCAATGACTACCCTTCTCTCTCCCCCTCTTTCTCTCTTCTTCTTCTTCTCTGGTTTTCTCTTTTCCCTCTATCTCTACCTTCTCCCGGTCGACCACCTTTCCTTCCCTTTTATCTCCCCCTCCTCTTGTCTTCATCCCCTCTGCTTGTCGTCGCCCTTCATTGCCTGAAATCTCACACGTCGCTCAAAAGGCATGGTACGGCATGGCGGAAAAATGGCGGAAGATGTGCGAACAAAATGGAGGGCACTGTGTCTAACGACCTAGATCTAGATTAACATTTTTGGTCATATATTTTAATAGATTTCTAAGTCATTAGACGCTGAGTTCCCTAAGTTCATTGTAAAACGCAACTCTAGCAGTGTTCTACACATCTTATGTGGGTTTCTAGGCTTTTTTGGTGTTGAATGATTGTAGTGCTATGTCGACCCTCATAGAAGTTTGAGGGTTTGCCTTGGACTGTGGAGGTTTATTGGTGTGTTCGGATGGTTGGTCTCTGTTTGCACAAGCTACATGGACAAGGGAAGTTGTGTGATTAGGTCTCGTGTTGTGACTTCTTTCCTTTCTTTCTTTTCTTTCTTTCTTTTCTTCCTTTATTTTTCTTTTTCTTCTTTTTCTTTCTCCTCCTTTTTTCTCTCTCCTCTTTTTCTCCCCCACTTTTCCTTGCCTTCCTCGAAACTCTTCTTCTCCTACTTCTATAGTCCACTCGTTCTCCTTCTTCTTCTTCACACATGAGGGAGTTAGAGACAGGGAGAATGAGAGACGAGAGAGATGAGAGGGAGGGAGAGAGAGAGAGAGAGAGAGAGCTTAAGGTGGCTAGAAGAAGGGAGAAGACTATCACCATGTTCACCGTCGCGTTGTCGTCGTAAGGAGGAGGAGAGGACTCGATGCTCGTGGTCGGAGGAGGATGTGCGCTGTGTCACCGAGCATGGTACACATGTAGTAGACTTTTCTATTTTAATGTTAAATTTTGATTGTAGGAGCGTGGTAGTGTGATTTTGTCGTGTGAATGCTTAAAAGATTTCTAAGAGATTTATGGTAGTCTTATGACCATTAATGACATCGGGTACACTGTTTGAATGAATAGTGTTCGTAGGTTTTGTTTGATTTTTTTGGGATCCATTAGCGAGATCTTTGTGTTTTTAGTACCAAATTTTAGAGTTCGTCGAGATCTTCAGTTTGGTATGTGGTTTGTGAGTAGAGGTGTAAACTGGGTCGGGTCGGCCCAACTCGAAACGGCCCGGTCCATTACGGGCCATGGGCCATACCGGGCCCATGGGCTGGGCCCATTAAGTAGGCCCATGAATGGCCCGTTTAAGTAGGGTGGGCCGTTGTAGGCTGGGTCGGTGCAGTTTTTAATAAATAAAAAAAATAAAAAAATGAACGTTGCTGCAACGTTCGTGGTTGCTGAACGTTCTTCTCATTCTTCATCAAACTCTCTTTCATGTGAACGGTGCATTTTTTTTTTAAAATCAAAAACTCTCTTTTCCTTTCTATAAATACCACCTCATTCTTCTCATTTTTTTACAACTCCTCTCCTTCTCAATTCTCAATCTCTCTACACAACACTCTACACTCTTAATTTCTCAACTCTTCGCCCTTGTGGATTACAAGTTTAGCTCTGGACTCCGGTCTTCATTCTTCATCAAACTCCAGTCTCCAGCTCCAACCGTCCAGGCACCAAGCATCCATAAATTTCTTTACTTCTAATCCCTTTATTTTTGGGTTTTGGGTTTTTTAGGTTAAGGTTTTTTTTATTATCACTTTTTTTAGCCTTAAAAACAGATTATCCTTTTAATGTAGGAAGTCATGATTATATCCCTAATCCTGAGTATAACCCTACCAAAGAGTCACAGGAACCCTAAACCACAACAACCCCACAAACACAATCTACAGAAACTAAAAAACCTAAGAAGCAAAGCTCATGGATTTGGGAACATGTAACCTTAGATCCCATAAATGAAAATAAATGTTATTGTAAATGTTGTGGTTCAGGATATACTTGTCCTAGGGGTGGAAGTATAGGTCATATTGCTAGGCACTTAACAAAATGTATAGCTGTCCATAATAAAGATGATAATACAGACTTAAGACAATCAAAATTACATGTTGGTTCTAGTGGAATAGTTAATTGGAAATATAATATAGAAGAAGCAAAATATGGTGTAACAAAATTTATAGTACAATTTGAACAATCTTTTAATTTTTCTGAAAATAAAAGATTTGAAAGTTGTGTACAAAATTATTTAAACCCACAATTTAAAGGTCATTCTAGGAATACTACTAAAAATATAATTTATAAAACATTAAAAAAGATAAAGAAATTTTAATTACAATGTTTTTTAATTTATTATGTAAAATATCATTAACTTGTGTTGTTTGGACAGGTCCAAATAATTTTCCTTATTTATGTTTAATACCACATTGGATAGATATAGAATGGAATTTACAAAAAAGATTAATTGCTTTTAGACTTTTTGATCATCCACACATTGGAAAAGCCATAGCAAATATTATAGAAGATATTAGTAAAGAATTTAAAATATATAATAAAATTAATATAATATCTTTTGATAATGCTTCTAATAATAATGTTGTAGTAGGAATATTATAAAGAAATTTAAAACCTATATTAAATGGTGACTTATTTCATTGTATGTGTTGTTGTCACATTTTAAATTTAATTGTAAAAGAATGTATACATTGCATTTGACCTTATATAGAAAATATAAGAGCAGCTATATTATTTATTCAAACATCAGGTAAAAGATTTTAAGAATTTAGATATTTATGTGCAGAACAAGATATAAAACCTAAAAAATTTAAATTAGATGTTCAACATTAATGGAATTCAACATATGATATGTTAACTTCATGTTTATCTTATAGTAACGTAATTACAACATATTATAATTCAAGATCTAATTATTTACTAAATAATGAAGATTGGAATAATGCTAATGTAATTCATATATTTTTAGAACTATTTTATAATGCAACTAATCAATTATCTGGTCAATATTATCCTACTAGTTGTTTAGTTTTAGTTAATTTATTTAATATTACAAATACTTTTCAACAATATAGATAATTCCACAATTTGAATATATTATTAAAATGATGGAAGAAAAATATAATAGTTATTGGGATGAGCCTGCAATGTGGTCATGCTTAGCCTTAATCAAGGATCTTAGACATAGATTAGTTAATTGCATTGTACTTAAAGATGATATTTTTAGTAATATGAATCAAAATGAAAAAATAGATGGATATAATAATAAAATTAAGGAAACCTTATATGCATTATTTGAAGAATATATTAATAATTATGGTAAAAGTAGTTCTAATGCACATACATCTAGTTTTGTAGGATCACATAAAAGTAGTACTAGTAGTAGTAGTAGTAATAGTTCATTTTGGAGTAGATTAAATAAGAAAAAAAGAAAATATGTAAAATCAACAACTAGTAATGAATTAGAAAATTATTTAGAATGTGAGTTTGCATTTAATGATATTGAAATGGATAACTTAGATGTATTAAAATAGTGGTCTAGTACTACTGTTAGGTTTCCTATAGTTTTTAAGATGGCTAAAGATTTACTAACGATTCTGACGTCTACTATGGCGTCGGAGTCTGCCTTTTCTGCAGGAAAGAGGGTTTAAACTGATAGAAGATGTAAATTATCAGAAAAATATGTAGAAGCCTCTGTCTGCTTGAAAGATTGGTATGATGTTGTTTTCGTCTACAAAATTTAAACTTAAACGACAAATCAAAAGACGAAGAGACAACAACTTCAACAGAGACGGAAGCTTCTGCTATAAATTAAAAAATATGAATAAATTTCTTTTGTATAATTTTTTAATATATATTAATGTAATAATTGTTATTTGTAAACGTAAAAAATGTAAATTGTTGAATATCATAATATCTGATGTAAATGTAAAAATGTAAATTTCAAGTTTTTTTATGTATCTAGGATATTAATGTAAAATGCAAATTTCATCATTTATTTAATAATAAATATTTTTTTTAATTTAATTGTTAATGTAAAATGTTGAATATCTTTTCATGTTTTTAAATTTATATATTAATTATTTAATAATAAATATTTTTTTAATTTAAAAATATATGGACCGGGCCAACCCGGCCCGGCCCATGGATCGGTCCACAAAAAACAGGTCGGCCCGGCCAAGCCTAAATTTTTTTGGGCCTGGCTGGCCCGACCCAGCCCGATTTACACCTCTATTTGTGAGCTTTGAATAAAGAATGGATTTTTAGTATCATAAAATTAGTTGTGGTTAATCAATGAATAGTATTTTAGGCAATTTGCATTTTAACCCCTAAGTTAGTGTGAATTACTCTTAAATCCCTAGCTTATGGTAAAATTACACCTAGATCCTTGAGTTTTATGATAATTACCTTTCAACCATTAAGTTCAATGGAATTTACATTTTGGTCTCTGATCTTTGTGGAAATTATTTTTTAAACCTTAGATTTTGTGTAAGTTACATTTAAGAACCTATGGACTTGTTTTAATGTTTTTTTAATATGTTTAGCATCATATTAACCTTGTAGGTAATTATGGCATGATAATAATTAGAAAGATCATTAGATATGTTTTAGGGATTGCCTAAAATAAATTAGTAAGATCTCTCAATACTGTAACTAGGATAAAAGACTATATGACATAAAAATACTAAATCTTTCCCTTAGTGGTTTAGATTAGACGATAGGGATCATGGTTTCTCTCTAGTTCTAGATAATGGTTTAGTTTGAGTGTGGTACACTTAATGAGGTATTTAGTAGCACTATTCCAGGTGTTTGACTCCGACTTGGTTGTGCTCTCAAAGGACACTAGCCAGTAGGCGTCTTACGTTTTGGCACCAGAACATGGAGTTTTGGTTGTGGTTTGTGTTGGTATCCGGTCTTGTATGTTGAATGGGGCTACAGGACCATGGTTTTAGTTTTTGTTGGGTGTTTTGCTTAAATTGTTGTTGTGAGCTGAGTAAGGTGCTCTGGAACTCAGACACTCCCAAGGTGTGGTTGCTTGGGCCAGACAAAGGAACTATCTAGGCTATGTTTTGAGTTGTGGTTTTGGTTTCGATTTTTGTGTCGCTTTTGAACACAATGTTTTGTGAGATTTTTGGAAAGACATTTAATAATTTTTTAAATGATTTTCTAAAAGGTTTTGGAAAGAGAAATGCATCAGTTTACAAATAGTTTTAGAAAGAATTTTCTAGTGTTTTCTAGTTGTAGTGGTGGATTAATAAACCGAAAGGTCTTACTGTCTGGACTAAATGAAGTTGGCTACATTCTTGAGTGGTCAAGCACGTCACCTATGTTGAGATCGTGAGACCAATAAGCTGCAGACGAGTGTTCATCGAATCCTAGAAGTATGATACTATTAGATTGTCGTTTACGAGGTTGAGGCTGAGGTCTATTGGTCGAAGTACTGTCCTGGTTGGTGCTAGTCCTAAGCTCCTAGAGTTAGGGTACTGTTTGAACCTAGTGTATTGTGACCACGTATCTAGGAGATATGAAACCTTTGGATAGCTACATGTTATGTCAGTCTGAATACCGAGACTTGTGGGTATTGGTAAAGCTTAGGAAGCGAGGAGCCTCTAGGGGCTCAAGCATTGAATTAGGACGTCAAGAAGGCGTACCATGAGGTAGTCCCGAGAGGGGATGGCTTGCCCAGGTGAGGTGAGCTACTTTCTCAGGTGGGATTAGCCTTTTGAGGGTCCTACAAGTGATAGGACTATGGGACCGGCAGACTCCTTTACAATATGGTTGTTCATGACAGTGCAAACACCATGGTAGCTCTGCGGTGGACTGCTTGTGGCCAGTGTTGACTGCTTAGCGTCAGGTAGCTCGACACATTATTGTGCTTATAGTTCTATTGAGTCCTGATTCAGAAAATCAAGCTCTGGCCTAGAGGAGGCCGTGGTGTTGCACCTAGTTGAGGCGTAGTGCTTTCAGAGCGATGGCCTTGTGGTTTTGGTCTAAAGTAGACCGTGATTTTGGGAGCAGAGGCTCTGAGACTTTGGTGTGACTGTTTTGGTCCATTGGAGACTATGTTGCGTAGAGTAAAGGCTCGGTGTTTGTTTGTGGTTGTTGTTCTGGATTCCTTGGACACTATAGAGAGTGTTTAGACACCGTTGGTTGTCTGATCCACCTAGGGAGTGCATGGAACCAAGCTGTGTATTTTGTGTGGTTTTGGACTTGAGTCGGCAAGAGTAGCCTTCTTAGGCATGTATAAAAAGATTTTAAAGTATATGCATGTGGTTTTAAAAGGAAAAGAGAAAAAATAATTTTTAAAGACATAGTTTTGAGATTTTGCTACTCACCGGGTAATAGTGGATTACCCTGGTTTGGTGTTACGGCATCTAGGTGGAAAGACTATGTTTGTGTACTTGTGGCATAGTTACACTTGTTTCCTCAACGCTGTGTGTCGAGTGGTTAAGTGGAGCGTGTGATGGGTGACTGTTTTGACTGGTCACTCATGTGTGCTTTGTTTTGTGTATTTTGGTAGGTACATGATAGTAGCTATTAGTTGTTAGTGTATATAAGAGGAGTCACGCTGTCACACATCAAGGATTCTTGTGAGTGTTTAGTTTAGTTTTATTTTTATTGTTTATTAGCTTTGTTCACGTTGAGTGTACTTAAATTTAATTGCAAAATTAATGTAATTGTTAAATAATAATAATAATATGAAAATTGTAGTTACGTTGAGGGGTAGCGACTTGAGAGTCATTACACTGTGCTAGTCGGCGGGAGAAATAAAAATAATTTTCATTGTGTACATTTTGACTTTGATTCCTCTGGGTTCCACACACACACACAAGGAACACAATGCGTCTAAAATATCACACAATGAGGGAAGCCAAAGACAATTACCAATGTAACATAAGGAACTCAACACAAATCCACATTACATGACAAATTATCTAGATTACAAAAACACAATTTACATTTATTCTAGATATTTAAGGCAAGTATATTTCAAAACATGTTATTTTTACGGTTAATAAATAATGTCTTGTTACACCGGAATCATATCTTACATGTTTCATTACTTCTTAAAACATGTCTCCCATGTCCTTTTGAAAACATATCTCACAAATTATGTGTCATTGCTTTTTAAAACATGTCTCATTTCTCAAGAATCACTTCTCTTAAATTTTAAAAATAATGTCTCATTACTTCTCTTAAATTTGAACTCAATCATGTCTCATTTCATGAAGAATCATGTCTCATAAAGTGTAATAGAATCATGTCACATTTCATGTTATCATGTTTTAATATGATATTTTTATAATTGAAGAATCATGTCTTATTAACTTTGAAAATGTCTCTTAACATGTCTTACATCTCAAGAATCATTTCTCATACATATTAAAACATATTATCTTTATAATTAAAGAATCTTGTCTTAATTCTTCTGATAACTTATCTTCCAGCTCAAAAATCATGTTTCATTACATCTGAATTATGTCTCTCATTACACAAGAAATCATATCTTATTATATTAAAATCACATCTCATTCAACATTAAATCATGTCATGCAACTTAATAATCACATTTTATTATAAATGAAATAATGACTCAACTATCATTCACATTTATTGACGTTGTCGTTGGCATTTATTTGAGATCTATCTACAAACAAAAATTCACTAATATATATGGTAAAAAAAATAAAGAAGATAAAATGAAAATGAAAATGAATACTTCACATCCACGAACAAGATTAGTCATCACATCTCTTATCAAAAACACCAACTTTCACGTCTAAGTACATTTCCAATGGTGGAAACCATAAAAAGCAAGAAACCCATAAAGAGAAATAAGAGAAACCACCTACTTAAGAAGCTTTGAGTGTGTAAAGTGGTCGACCGCTGCGAGAACGAGGGCGTAAGACGGATCCTCTTCCTTTTCCTAGCTAAAAGCTCGT
>JAMKQA010013838.1:0-12076 GCA_024699735.1 Posidonia australis
TGATAAAAGGAGATAACTCATGTAGATTTTATACTAGATACAAATGTATAGATTAGCATGGAGATTATTTCGCATGGAAAGCAAGCATGTTCATCATGAAACTTTACGAAAACATGGAATAAATTAGTCCATATGTATGGTTTCAAGCATGTTTTATCATGTTTCTGAAATGAGATTCAAAGGATAAAGAGGAGGTAGAAAGCCTACCTCTCAAGATGTTCCTTCTTGAAATATCAGAAATAAAAAGACCCTTGTCGCTTTGGAAGGACCAAGGAGGCTTTAGGACGCAAAGGAGTGCTCCAGAGAACAAAAATAAGCTGCTGGACAGAAGGAGAAACTCGTGTAGGAAGCTGGCTCAGAACAGAAAAATGGTTGAATTCAGGATTTCTAACCCCTCCCTATGGTTGCCTATGGGTGTCTTTATATAGGATTTTCTCATGGGTAACTCATGGGAATGTAGAGAGCCTCGCAGATGAAAAGCCTGGAAGATTCCATGGCATATTCGTTGCTAGAGGTAACAGCCATGGGAGGTGAAAAGCCAGCAGCCTGCAGCCTGCGAAGTGGCTGTGCGCCAGGTTGGTGCACCACCTATGTGTGCCAGGTAGGTGTGCTAGCTAGGTGTGCCTGGTAAGTGTGCTAGGTAAGTGTGTCAGGTAGGTGTGCTAGCTAAGTGTGCCAGGTAAGTGTGCTAGCTAAGTGTGCTAGGTAGGTGTGTAGCTAAGTGCTCTCCCCTACTAGTCTGGTTTTCTAATTGGGCTACGGGCTTGATATGGGTTTAGGGTTGGTCCAACGGTCAGCCACATCCAAAGCAACAGCTGGAGCCTTATCAATGAGTCACCTCAAGATTAGGGTGTCTACAACGTCATCTCTGGATCTCTTGGAGCCCGAGGCTTTGGCAAAGAGTGGTATAGCTCGGGATGGTGCTGTAGATTAGCCAAACCTCTCCGACGTTAGCTTCATACTCTACTGTGTAATTCTTCCCCTCTATGACTGCAAGATCCTTCGATCATATGGAGCCACTGAGCAGGCGAGAGAGCTCCTTAGTCATTGTATAAGAGCTCAGGGGGTATTCTTGGAACCGTGCTGGCATTTGCCCATGAACAAAGGCATCATGTTGGTAACCAAACTACCACATCACACGGACTGGATGATATTCAACTCCACCAGTCAACCCCGGTAGGACGATAAGCTACATGTCAGCTGTATTGAAGAAGACTTCAAAGTTATGAGTAGCCGAAGGAATAATGCTCCAGATGATTTTCTGTTCTGTCAAGCTTTCTAAACGCTCATACTCCTTCTGAACTGAGGTGAGTGTGCGCGCATGGCCACTTCGACAGTACGATTTGAAGGCTGATCGTTGCGGGTGTAAGACTACTACACCCAGATGTGTAGACAAACATACCTGTACAAAAGCTCCACAACCATAAAAGTGTCGGCAGTGGCACAGTGATCGGTCCAGAGCCCAGTAAGTTTCTGCCAAGATGACTGGAGCTAAATCTGTTTGTCGGGTAACAACTGCCAAAACGATCATAGCAACTTCAATGTTTACAACCATCTGGCCTTGGCTGAAAATCAATTCTCCCAAGAAGCAGACAACAAAGCCTTTCAACCAAAGCTCGTCACCTAGGGAGGTGCGCATTTGGGCTACTTTGTCAAAGTAGGCTAGCTGCAGCATGGGAGAATGTCCGTCTGAACAGATGAGCTGATGACCACAATCACTTCTTGATAGGCCAGTTAGCTCACTCAAGACCAAAGAACACCCATCTCATTGGATAAACATAGTGGGTCCTAGGAACCTCTCTAAGCCACATATTTTGTGGACCTCTTCGAAGGTTGGAGTCAATTCAATTCTCCCAAAGCGGAATACATGATCAGCTAGTTTCCAGAATCAGGCAGCTGCACACAGAAAGCATCAAGAAACCACCACCTTTGTGATATCCAGAAGCCTTGAAGAGATTCCCAAAATCCGCAACTTGTCTTGATCACTTTCAATCAACTGCTTGATGCTTGCCTAGAGAACATTTGAACAATGTATGAGCACGACCATCATAAGGAAACCCATGATTTGTAAGGCGCTTCAGCTTTCTTGGCTGAAGGCTCCTCAGAAGGGGTAAACAATCTCCTACAGGACATGCTCAAAACATTGTTTTAGAAATAGATTTCAATTTTGCTTCGTTCAACAACACTTAGCAAAATCAAAGCAGACAGATAAAAGATACAACGCAATGGTATTGTAAGAATCAGAGAGACTGGCCTAAAGCTATAAACTACCGCTGACTGAACAAAGGGTTGCTGAATTGACTAAATCTTGTGCACAACCCTGAGGGGAGGTCTCGGTTATCAACCAGTTTTGACCAAGTACCCAAGTAATGAGATATGACCATCAAACCTGGAGGATTGGGATTATTTAATGACTGTGGCTTTCGGCAGATTATCAGGATCTTCAACTTGTAGAGCAGTTGACATGCCCCTGGTTGCGCATTGGCTAATTAGTGTGTCTAACCATAGGACAACTGACATGCCCCTGGTAGGACATGGATGCTTCTTAACCAGTCAGAGTAGCTTACATGCCCCTGGTTGAGTACTGGCTTAGTGTGTCTAACCATAGGATAACTGACATGCCCCTGGCTTGACAAATGTGGCCCTAACCGACGAGGGTAGCTTACATGCCCCTAGTTTAGGCGATGTCCTCTTGATTCCCTTAGACTGAACGTCGTTGTCTCATCCTAGCTAAGAGAACTAGATAGTACTCTGCGACACTTTTAGGATGATATTTGTGGAAAGAAATGCATGCATGCTAAATGATTTGTGGGATCTAATTGGTGCCCTCAGCATTGGGATGCTTATCGCCAAGTATACAAGTGAATGGTAAATCCAGACCTCACGAGACTCTATCCAAGCCCCTAGTTTTTTGGGTGGCTCTCTAGAAATGCGACACTATGTCTTGGACTCCGTTCCAAACCCCACAAGACCATACTCCTCCGTTTTATTTTATTCATTCTTTGTTCTTTCTCCCTCATAGGCATGTGGGTTCGCCCTATCCCTAGCTTGGAGGTAATAGGTACCTGGTCTATGTGGGGAGCTGCTGCTATTTAAAGGGTTGGCTAGGCCCTTTTGGAACTTGTCTTCTAGGTATTCACTTCGACTCCTCTCCAAGTTAAATTGGAGGGACAGAGCTACCCATCATGCCTCTCTCATTAGGGCTGACTTCTATCTGCGACTTCTGTCTTCTTATTCTTTCATGCCCTTTCACAGATATATATTTTTTGTTTTATTTCTCATGCTCTCACTCTCACCCCTAACATTTTATCTCCCTCTGGGAGGTGTAGGGTCCTTGAGCAGCTTGGATACCTTGCCCAATTCATAATGAAAGGTGGCTTCCTCACTCCCTAGGTTCTTGAATAGTATCTACCTGAGGAGGTGCTACACATTCCCAACATTGGTAGGCTTTCTGCTTATCATCACTGGGCTATGATCCATGCATGTGCCGAAAAAAAACATCAGCCTATATATGCATAAACTAAATGGGGGGTTAGTGCATGCTGTGATGCAAAGCTACATGGATGTAGGAAGAACATAAATTCATGTATGCATGAAGGAAAGTGCTAGTGTCGCAGAGTGAGGACACACTGTTTATGATCACTGATAGTACTTTTTTAGGTAGCATGAATTAACTGGCTTTGACTGTTTGATGTAGTCTATGTCCTTAAGGATGACAGCCCCCCTGGAATAGACTTGCTTGACCACGAATGGTCCACGCCAGTAGGGCTTGAACTTGCCACGAATATTAGGGAGTTGTATTGCTCTCAAGACCAGGTCCCCTAGCAAAAAGCATCTTGGTCGGACCTTCTTCTGATAAGCTTTGGCCATGCGCTTCTGATAGCATTGTGTATGATGCATAGCTTGCAATCGATGCTCATCTATCAGGTTCAGTTGAACTAGGTAGTCCTCAATCCACTCCGCCTCTTCCAGCTTTGCTTCTTTCAGGAATCTGAGTGATGGTATCTCCACTTCTATTCATAGGACTGCTTCCATACCATACACCAGAGAATATGGAGTCGCCCTCGTTGAGGTTCGGACTAATGTTCTAGAAGCCCATAGAGCATATGGGATATTGTCATGCCAGTCCTTATGTGTCTCTACCATCTTTTTAAGAATCTTATTTAGATTCTTATTGGCGTATTCTACTGCACCGTTCATCTGAGGATGGTACAAGGAGGACTTGTGATGCCTGATATAGAACTCTTGCAGGAAATCGTCAACCTTTTTGGCTGTAAAATTTGTCCCATTATCAGAAATGATGGAATGCAGGACCCCGTACCGGGTGATGATGTTGTTTCTGATGAACGTTTCTATTACGGGGGCAGTCACTATCTTGTAAGAAGCTGCCTCCACCCATTTTGTAAAATAATCAATTTCTACTAAGATGTACTGATGTCCATTGGAAGCTACTGGGTGGATAGCTCTGATGACGTCTATTCCCTATGTGGAGAAAGGCCAGGGTGATGACATGCTGTGGAGCTGCTGTAGTGGTGCATGAATAAAATGTCCATGGAATTGACAATTATGACATCTTTGCACAAACCAGCAGCAGTCCGTCTCGATGGTTGACCAGAAATAACCTTGTAGCATTATTTTCTTGGCCAATAATACTCCATTCATGTGAGGCCCGCATGTCCTAGCATGCACTTGCAACATTACTGTATCAGCCTCCTTTTTATCAAGATAGTGTAGAAGCATCTGATTGTAAGACCTCCTGTACAAGTGACCCGCTCCAAGCACATATTTTGAGGCCAACCAGGCCGTGGTCTTTCTATCTGCCGTTGAGGCATCTGGATGGTGATTCCCGGTTTCTAGGTACGCTTTGATGTCATGATACCATGGGAGTTCTACTGTGGAATCTACTTCTTCTATGCTCATGCAGTGTGTCGGCTGATCTATGCAGGTTACTGACACTTTCACTATGCCATCCTTTGGTATGGACAACCAGGATGCAAGAGTGGCTAGTGCTTCTGCGTATGCATTCTTGGCCCTGTTCATAAAGGAAAAGCGTATCACCTCAAACTTGGCCATTAGCTTTAAAAGATGGTTGTGGTATGGAACCAATTTCAGGTCTTTGGTTCTCCAATTGCCATTAACTTGAGAGATAACTAACATGTCATCCCCATGCACATGTATTCTCCGTGCACCATGTTCTAATGCCGCTCGCAAATCAAGAATACATGCCTCGTACTCTACCACATTGTTGGTGCACACAAAGGTTAACTTTCGAGCAAGCGGGATCATCTGTCCATGCGGAGTTTCCAACACTGCACCGATACCCATGCCTCTCCTGTTAACTGCGCCATCAAAGTAGAGCTGCCACTGACCTTTACCTTGAGGGACTACTAGCTCTTCTTCTTCCATGGCGAACAATATATCCTCATTAGGAAACTGAGTTTGCAAGGGTTGGTACTCTGGCAAGGGTAAGTCTGCTAAGTGATCAGCCACGATCTATCCTTTCATCGACTTCTGAGTGACAAAAGTGATGTCAAACTGAGATAAAGCACATGCCACTTGACACATCTACCCACCAACGCTGGCTTCTGAAACAGGTATTTTGTAGGATCATGTCGGCACAGTAATAGAATTGGATATGCCATCATATAGTGCCTTAAGCGCTGTGTGGCCCAAATGAGGGACAAGCAAACTTTCTCGATTACGGTGTAATTAACTTCGCAATCATTGAACTTTTTGCTCAGATAATAAATGGCCCTCTCCTTGCGACCTGTTTCATCATGCTGACCCAACACTGCGCCCATTGAATGCTATGTCACTGATAAGTAGAGCAACAGAGGACGCCCTGGTGTTTGAGGAACTAAGAATAGTGGTCTTGCCAAGAGTTTCTTGATTTTTTTAAATGCTTCTTGGAACTCCTCACTCCAGCGGATCTGCGCGTTCTTTTCCAGGAGCTTGAAGATTTGCTCGCAAATTGGTGTTAACAAAGCAATAAATTGGCTAATATACTGCAACCGCCCCAGCAACCCTCGGACTTCTTTCTCTATTGTGGGGGGAGGCATCTCAATGATGGCTTTAGCCATGCTTAGATTTACCTCGATTCTCATTTGGCTAATGATGTACCCCAGCAGTTTGCCCGATGACACACCAAATACGCACTTGTTTGGGTTCAATCGCAGCTTATACTTTCTCAAGTGGTTAAAAAGCATCCTCAAACAAGCATTGTTTTCTTTAGGCTCTTTCGACTTAGCAATCATATCATCCACATAAACCTCGATATCTTGATGCATGAGATCATGGAATAAATCTATCATTGCCCTCTAATATGTGGCCCCAGCATTCTTGAGCCCAAATGGCATAACTCTGTAGCAGAACACTCCCCATGGGGTTATAAAGGACGTTTTCTCCATATCCTCTTCTACCATTCAGATTTGATTGTATCCTGAAAATCCATCCATGAATGACAACATTTTGTGTCCTGTAGTGTTGTCCACCAATACATCAATGTGTGGGAGTGGAAAATCATCCTTTGGGCTGGCTTTGTTTAAGTCTCTGTAATCAATACACATTCGGACCCGACCATCTTTCTTGGGTACTGGAACCACATTCGCTAACCATTCTAGGTAATGGACGAGTTTCAGAAAGTTAACTTTGTGCTGCTTCATTATTTCCTCCTTCAATTTCAAGAGCCACTATGGTCGGCATCTATGTAATTTATGTTTGACTGGCTTGACGTAAGGTTTAAGCGGTAATGTATGTACCACTACCTCGATGTCTAGCCCAACCATGTCATCATAACTCTAGGCAAAGATATCCTCATATTCTCGGAGAAGCTCGACATGTTCTACTCTAGCCTGTGCTATAAGTCTGGTGCTTATCCACACTTCTTCGACATCTTCATTAGTGCCAATATTCACAGTCTCAGTTTCTTCTTCTACATGCAAGTTTGGGCCTTCGGGATCACCATCGTAAGGCTAGAATGCTGGTGCATCGTGACTTTCCTCTTCCACTTCTACATCATCTTCTTCTCCGTATGCAATAAGCTTGGGAATGACTTCTTGTTGGCATGATGGATCTGTGTCTTCAAAGATGCACACTTTCTCAGCATTCTGCCCTTGATGGTGTTTTAGAATGGTCACTGTAACCCTAGTTTTCTTGTATGCACCTCTAATGATTTTTGGTTCTACTATTTCCGAACTTGTGTCTGACTATTCCACTTCTGGTAGACAAAAGCTTTCAGTTTCATGATGTCTTTGTACACCCTGTACAACAAGTGGGTAGCTGTCCTCTGTCTGATTGATGCGAGTGCTGCTGCCCGAGTTCCTTCTTGAGCCTAACTCAGGATCCTTTTTTTTTGGACCCCACTGCTCAAGTGGGGCCAAGACTGATAATACCACCTAGACCCGCCTCCCGACTGATAGGAGATATACTCCACTGGTCTAGCGTTTAAGGATCTACTCTCCTCCAGGGTCATGATAGTAGACTGACCCAGTGCAACTATCTTCTCCTCAGTGTACTCTGTCAGTATTACCTTTCCTTTCTTGCACCTAAGCTCACTTTGCGCATCCTCGGCTAGTATCACCAGCTGCTCTTGAAATAGAACTTCCTAATTGTTGAGCATGCTATCCACCTGTGCTACCACAGCATTCCCTTCCTCTTCATCAGAAGTGAAATCCACATAATAGGCACTGGTAGTCTTTAACACTTCAGGCGTTGATTTCGGCCGCCCTGACTGTAGCCCCGTCAAAACTGACTGCTGCTCTGATACTATTACGGCTACATCTGCCCTTGCCGAATCCTAGACTACAACTGGATTTGTAGAAATACCCTCAAATGACTCTGGAAGTGGCAATGCCAGCGTAGCTATCCCCGGTGACATGGATGATGTCGAACCCCTTCTGTAGTTCATAATTTCCTCCTCTGAGTAATAATCCTCTACACATATCCATTTCGATACATTCACTGGTTTGTTTGGCTCAGGCTCTACAAGCACCAAACTCCGATTTCGGATCCAGCAATCCTACACTAACAAAGTTATTTAAATCTTGTGAAAAAATGAGCTTTTGGAACTTACGATGCTTCACGTATCCATCTTGTGGCTTCTGCTCGTATCCCAGTCCTTCAAATTCACATCTTCTCTCTGTGGCAATTGGTTCAGCGATTCGTTGGCCATTCCGCCTGACAGGTGCTCCCTTCTCGTATCCCCATCCCTAACATAGATTCTCGACCATCAAAAAGGGTTTGCCAAAAGCAGCCAAATGACTAGCACGCTCGTGAATCGGAATAAAATTGACCAATTCAAAACGGTCGACACGGTAAAGTACATCAGAAGGTTTGGAGTCAATTTGGACAGTATGGAGCGACATTGAAGAGACTGCCTCAACCCTCTCCTTTTCATGGTTTTCCGCCATCACAACGACAATGTTGTTGTTCCAGTGGAACTTAATCATACGGTGAAGGGTTGAGGGGATAACCTGATGCTTATGGAGCCAAGGGTGCCCAAGAAAAAGATTGAAAGATAGCTCGAGGTCAACAACATAGAATTCGACCTAAAAATGAGCAGGACCAATGATTAAGCAATTGGTCAAGATCCCCATGGTATCATGGTGCGTGTTGTCAAATGCCGTCATTCCTTTCACTGCTGGAGTAATGTCCTCTGATTTAAAGCCAACCTGGCTTGCGGTTCGCAGACGTTTAAACTGGTGCCATTATCAACCAAAGTGAGAGGAATGTAGAAATTTTGGTATTGCACTGTGATGAATAGGGACTGGTTTTGATTAGTCCCGGCTGGAGGAAGCTCTGAACTAGAGAAAGAAATGACCTCTGGCGCGGCTATCATCCCTACCATGTTCTCCAAGGCCAATGGTTGTAATGTTGAGGAAACATGAGTGGCCTGAAAAACTCGGAGAAATGCCTCTCTATGTTCAGCCAAAGTATGGATTAAGTCCCAGATGAAGATGTTTGCTATGACCTTTTTTAGTAGGGCAGTGATGTCGGCTACAGGTGGGTCACCTTTGACAGTGGGGTTAGCTCTTGTGATTGTCTCTTCAAAGATTGGGTTGGGAATATGGTTTTTTGCTTGGGAGGATGAAGCCACAAGCTGACTGGTTTTGTTTGCTGGGGTCGAGGCCTTGTATACCCTTCCCAACCGCGTTATTTCAGCACACATTTCTATGGTATAACTATAAGGCATGCGGTGAGTATCCTGTGACAAATTGATGACCACAGGAGCATGGGCCCTCAACTCCACTAGGACTGAAACTGGCGAAGTAGGTATTGTGCATGGGGGGCCAAGTCATGCCTTGGTTTGGCTAGTAGGCTAATTGTTGGTGGGGTGGATTGCATGGTAGGTCTGGTAGCCGTATGCCTCAATCAAGCAGTTAACTGGATCAAATTGACTACAGAGCTTGAAGCTTCAATGAAGGATTGACTCAGTTGATAGGAGAACAGTTCTGAAACATCATGGATGAGGAGAGAAGGATCAAAAGGTTCAACCTCATCCGATGAAAGGAAACAAAGTCCTGATGTTCCGGGCGCATGCTCAGGCAAAGGCCGGTTGACTATGTTGCTAGATGTGGATGCAGATGAATGAGGTGTCTGTGCAGTGGGCCAGGACTCTGCCTCCTGCGTGTTCATACTGATGACCTTTCGGTCAATCAAGTCTTGAATAGCATTCTGGAGTGTATAGCAGTTATCCATATAATGCCCCGCGACTCTATGGTAATTGCAATATAAATCTGCCTTAAAACATGATGGAAGTGGGTTTGGCGGTGGGCGGAATTCTGAAAGCTTCAGTAGTGACGCTACCTTAGGAAATATGACGCTTAGTGGCTCAACCAAAGGAGTGTAATCTCTCTCGGGTTGTGGGAGCCGCCTTGATCCCTGATAGCGCCCTTGCTTTGCTGGTGTGGGCCGGTAGACTGGCTCGATGGTGGTAGTGATTTGTGATGTGTGTGGTGCTCAAGGTGCAAGGGAGTAAACAACTTGATTCCTAGATGGCGAGCTCACCACATTGGCAGGCATAACAGGATCTCCTATGTATGCCACAACTTTCCTAGCAGAATCCTTCTTTCGACCGTAGCTAGTGTTGGATCCGTTATTGCCACCGTTGTTGTTGCTGGTCGAGCTTGAAGCGATGGTCTACTTTGCGAATGCTATTAATGCAGGAAAGCTTCTGCTATTTAGTGAGCTCTCAACACAGGTGCCAGCCTTGATCAGGGATGTAAAGGTAGTAATAGGTTGGATGCTTAGCAGAGCCCTAGTGGCTGGCTGTGCCCCTCGAATTATTATTTCGATAGACTCCTCGTCAAAAGGTCTATCGTCCACTTGTGAAGCGAGGGCTCACCAGCGCCCGACGTACTCCCCGAACGGCTCATGGGGCTTCTACTTGGTGGCGACTAGGTCCTCACACTTTGGGACCATGTCGAGGTTAAAAGAGTACTGCTCCAGAAAAGCTTGGCTTAGATCATTCTAGGTCTTTATGGTGGACATGTCTAGCGATGTGAACCATTTTAGAGCTGGACCTGTAAGACTTTTCTGGAAGAGGAGAATGAGAAGCCTCTCATCAGCCTGTAGCTGAGCGAGATCACCATAGTATGCCCGAAGGTGTGAAATTGGGCAGCATTTCCCATTATATTTCTCGAATTTTGTGATATGGAATTTCGAAGGGAGTACCACCTTTGGGAAATAGAAAAGGTCCCGGAAGGAAGAAGACTGGCGGTCCCCGCCCTGCACTTGTCGTAGAGCTTTCTTTAGGTCATTCATTCTGGCGAAACGAGCATTTGGAGTTGCTGCTGACATTGAGTGTGCAGCCAAGGTGGGTCTCGCGTACGTTGTGTCTATAGCACCTGTGTGCTCCTCCAGATCTATCATCTCGCCACCTAGTGTCGTGGCATGATGACCAACGTACCCGTGCATGTGCGCTATTTGTGGTGGTGTGCATGCTGAAGCTTGTACCTGATGCAAGGGTATAGAAATGTTCTGCTGTGTGGGGCGTGTTGTTGTGTGCAGGAGCAACAACTGCTAAACCGGTATGATTGGGTTCATAGGCCAGTGTACTCCCACTAGCCCAAAAGGTGGACCACCAGTAGAGGGAGGAACATGTTGTGCATGCTGTGGTAGTGATGCTATTAGCAGAGTAGCAACGCCCGTCATTGGGACAGCGGGAAGCTGTGGCGACGGCTGCGGTGGTGGTGTGACTGGTGCATCGTGAAGTGCCTGAGCAGGCGGAGCAAGATCCTTAGGAATGGGACAGACAGGCATAATCAGAGTGGGATCCAAAGAGAAGGCCATGTTTTGTAATTTCTACGCAAGGGTCAGAAGTTGTTGAGATTGCACAGTGATAGAACCATCGGTAGCAGTACCGAGGTCTGGAAGAGCAAGCAGTAGGGATGTCATAGGGGGCTCTAAGTTCAAGGATGCTGCAGGTCGAATTCCTACTGGTGAAGCAATTGCAGCCAGCTGAGTGTCAAGTGGAAGGGGGTCAACTGAAGGACAAGGCGTCATCAGAACCGATGCCCTGGTGGTAGTCATGGTAACTGCCTCAGCCGCGGGATCCAAACCACTAAGGGTCCACCAGTGTCCCGAAACCAGCTGACAATGAACTCCAGGTGCCTGAAAGTGGCTATCATGGAGTGCAGATGGAATGACTGATGTCAAAGTAAAAGAGGAAGGAGGGGGAAAAATAGGAATCCCCTCTAGAGCAGCTGGTGCAAAGGTCTCAGACGCTCGCTGGGCCATAACAGTCAGTGAATGGGTAAGGATGGGGCTACGATTGCAAGCGAGAGGATGACGCCTATAAGGAGCTATCGTCAGAAGTGACGAATAGCTCAAGAGAAGAAAGTCGAGAATAGTGCCTCATGACTTTGGTCACAGAAATGAACTCCCAGGCTCAGACCAAAAAACTCGCACACAGAACTCTATACCTAGCAAAAGGAAAAGAGCCTAATGTGTCAGTGAAGAAATGAAGACAAGACAACAAAAGAAGTAAGTTAGCTATGCAATTGTTTGTTAGGGTGGCATGAATGGCACACATGCACATGAATGCTACTAACATGCTCTCTCTCACCATGCATGTCCC